>CM052130.1:26675249-26779569 GCA_028454255.1 Halictus ligatus
TTTTTGTCTACTTTCGTTTTCCATATCTAAGTTATCCTAAAAAAATTTTATGATATATTTTTCGATCTCTGGTTACAAGGGTCAGTCAAATATAAACAGGACGTTTTCTTTAATTCTACATTTGAGCGGGATTGTTTAAAAATACATTTAAATTTATTTTTCTGTGCTGGATTGACCAGTAAACGAAGTAAGCGTGACAGTCAAGGCTAAATGTCTACATTTGCCTACGAGCATTTTTGCTGATCCGAATATGTCAAGCAAGAATCCTACAAATTCCGCGCGCCAAGAGATCTTTCGGAAGCTGCGAAAAATTGTTCAAATTGTCGCGCCTTCATTCGCCTCGCGTTCGGAGAATCCGCTTGCTGATCTCGACCGAATCCTAAAAGCTGATGAGCCGGGATAGTTCCGGGTCTAAACGCATCGGCGTCCTCGTTCTTTGCCCCCACTCGCTGTTATTAATACACGCGCCGCAGATACAGGAAATAAACAGAAAATATAGTGTACGCGACGAGTAACCTGTCTCGCGCAATAGAGTTTCGCCCTAGAGAAAGCGAAATTAAATTAACCCTTTGCACTCGGAGCTATTTTACCTCCAAAAGGAAACATTTCTTTCGACCTAGAATATTTCCCTTCTATATATATATTTTTTCATACTATACATAGAAAATGATGCAATTTACTCTTACAAAACTGAAATGTTTCGTAATTTATTAAATACAAACAAATTTAATAATGAAAACATATTTTGAACAATGATACAGCAATTTTTAGTGGTACCTTACAGTCACCATTCGAGTGCTAAGGGTTAACAATCAGCAAAACTACCATTTGCTCCTACTAAAAAAATTATATCCACTACCTGTTGTTACGTCTCTTTATACTTGAAAAAATCTTTCTTCGGTGCTGTTGTTAAAGGTACCGGTAAATAATTCTTTTAGCTAACTTGAAAAGCTCATAATTTTGAAGACAGCTGATTAGAAGTTAATAAACGATAAATGACTGTCTACAAGACAACTATCGAGTTGATTATTTCTCACCAACTGCTAATAATGAATTGAAAAACTCCCAAGCTAACCGACAAACGAAATCATAGAGAGCGATGTGTAGTTGTTCCTAACGCGAAATGAAACACTGCCACGAAAGCAAATTGATCTAGTGAAGCTGAAATTCCCACGAATCCGACACGAGGTGTTCAGCTTCTAAACAAGAGGCAATGAAAGAAAACTGCGAAACATCGAAACACCTGTTCGTATTTACCTCGGAGAACTTTCTCTCCTCCGTTCATTCCACCGGACATGGGCCCGACAAGGTCCTTGATCGTCCCTGGGGGTTCCACGAGGAGTTCGGTCCCTCTTCCTTCCATCTCGATCCTCTCTCTCTCTCTCTCTCTCTCTCTCTCTCTCTCTCTCTCTCTCTCTCTCCCTCTCTCCCCCGCGCTCGGACGGTCTCCTAGGTGTATGCACGTACCAATACGTCTCCTGCAGCGGTGTCTTCCGCCGCAAGTGCGAGACGCTCCGTCAACCTGGTTTCTCGGCTCGCCTCTTTCTCTCCTCCGTTTTCATTCTTCCGTTCCTGGGCCGAACGAGTCGAACCAAGAGGGAACGAAAGCTACACGGAATACATACTGGGCACCAGCCACGCATTCCGATGCCGAGGATCGAGCGTGCACCACCTATACCTACGTGCCGGCACGTCCACCTTTGATTCCGTACCACCTTATCTTGTCCACCTGCTTGGCTCGTATCAATGCGCGGCGAAGCTCGCGTGTCTGGTCCTCGAAGGAGATTCAATTGCACGAGAGCATGCAGAATCCATCAGCATCGCCTTTTTCCTCGAAATTGCAACGCCTACGGAGAGTCTCGCAATTAGTTCGTGGAAAAACAAACCCATAAATCTTTCGCGGTGCTCACGCTAGGGTACTAATTATTCTAGGGTACTAATTAATAGTATATTCTGGTATATTATGGTATATTCTGGTATATTGTGGTATATTATGTTATATTCTGGTATATTATAGTATATTTTGGTATATTATGGTATATTCTGGTAAATTATGGTATAATCTGGTATATTATGCTATATTGTGCTCCTAATTCCTATACGATTCTAACCAATTCAGAACTGCTTCAAAAACCGAACTGTTAAAAACACCGAAATTCTAACAGCAAGACGAGTCTTGTCACATCGCAATAAAGACCAGTTCTCCGGAGATTGACAATACAATCATTCGCCGTCAATCATTACCTAGTGGCGATACGATTTCTCCCAATTCCGGGATCGACGCGACGCCACAAGATCTATTAGCCTGAATGATAAAGTCGAACGAGAAGGTTAACGTAACTCTATCGCTTCGAATGATTTCGAAAATGTGCAACGGCGGAATGGAGTCATCGTGGAAAACGATACTGTCCGGATCGAGCATAAAGGGGGTCGAACTCGACCCGTAGACCTCACTGGTCCCGTGCAAACGGCTACAGTATCGAGGTTGCTTATCACCGATGGTCCCGGTGATGACGCGACGCAGGATGCATGCTAAACAAGCGTGCCGATAACGAGCAAAGATACGGGTCGAAGCTGGAATATATCCGGATTTCTGTGACCCGACGCCCGGTTATTCGAGCTCCCGAACCCCCCTCGAGCGTCGTCGTCGTCGTCCTCTCAAGATGGAGAATTGGAGGGAAACGAAGATAGCCGAGCGGAACGGCACATCGAAGAAGGTTAAACGAGACGCGGATAATGGAGAGGCCGACGATCAGAATGCCGGAGATTTCGGCGTTGGTAAAAATGAGCGTTGAATAGCAGCGAGAGAGATTAAGACCTCGGTCTACGGTCGAATGCCTTTACCGAGAATCGGAGGATTTATTTTCGAGCTGGACCGTGAAACTGGGTTCCTTCGTCGGAGCTACGGCCCCGAATGCACCGAGTGCTAGGGACTTTTTCTTTTGCTGTTTCATAGAAACCGAAAGTTACTTATCAGCGCTCCGTGTTCGAACTTTATAAACGTCCGAGAGAACTTTTCTTTTCAGAAGCGATAGAAACGTGAACATACGGCATGTCGGTACCAAACAAATGTTCGAACGAATCAATCCTCTTGTTTTTCGATGTAATAATAATACTTGTTGCGACGGCAACACCGAAAGTCGACTGTACCGTACCGTTTCTCCAGGCGACAAAGGGACATACCTAAAAGGGATATACCATAAAAAACACGTGCGAATTAGTTACAAACCGACCGAGAAAATTAATTGACGACTACCGCAATTCGACAATCCCAACCACGTCAGATGGACAGCACATGCGACCGAACCAACGAAACGACCAACGGAATGTCTACAATAAATCACGCCATTGACGAACGAAGACAAAACCAAGGAATTTTCTGACAGTCTCCCACTCTCCTCGACTCAAAACTCCTCCCAATGCACCCACGTCCAATTACGAAACGCTACATTTTCCTACCTAAATCGAAAATCATCGCATCAAGAAAAAACCGAACTGTCGATAGACAGGACACGACAAGACAGATCAGAGAACAAATCGAACGGGCAAACGGACGAGACGAACTCTCCGAACCAAACAAATATATCGCGAACACCACCAATGTAACAGTTAAAAACCCTCGAAAACGAATATCTGTATCGCGAACTATAGTGTAACATAAAGGAATAAAGTGTACATAGCCGACAGTGTAGCACTCTATTCCCTATCGAAGGTACTCAAAGTTACATGGTACACATTGAGAGAAGGCAACGGGATCATTCAACGCTGCCTTCGTACACAATACTAGTAATAAACGTTGAATAAAGATACGATCGATGAATCGATACCAACAGGTACAGCGGAGAATAGCAATTTCCCCAATCTGTTATAATTTCAATTGCTGACCAATTCGAATACTGAGAAGTATTTAATGCGCATATTTTCATTAGCGTGCCGTAGTGGATACAACACCGGCATGCATGCTTGCGCATTCGGAAATATTAATGGCAGCAGAATCATTCTGCGTAATCGCACGTAGTTGAAAAGTCAATAGCAGAGCTAATACAAACGCGCGAACCTGCAAACTTGACAGACGCGACACTACTGGTAAATTCTCGAATTCCGCGGATGTAACCCGTACATACCAAACAAACTCGTAGAATCAGGGAAACAAGCAAATTTTCTGATGCATCCGGTTCCAGGAATAACAGTTATCTAACTTGGAAAAGATAAGTCGTACATTTTCTATACAAGTATTTCTTTCGGAAAGTAGTAGGACCGCGCAAACGAGTGGGCAAACAGATATTTCTCATTAGCGAGCGACCGATTTAATTAGTTAGTAGTGGTACTGTATGCACAGCGGTATTTCTCATCGAATAAATTGAATTTACGAGCGAGAACCGGTGGTACGCGAACTTATAACTCGGAATCGGTTTCTGAGCAATCGGTGTATCGATCGAACGCGATAATCGGAAATTACACGTTTATAACGTAAAATGAAATACGAGCCGAGCGGATCATTTTTCCCGAACTATTGTAAGCAACTTTTGGAGCCGAATCCGTAGCTCCGATATTAGAATCCGACCGTTTCGAAACGAAACACAGTCACGATATTTAATCCGAAAGCGGATCGAACGTCGTCGTACAATATTCTTGTTCGTGCAGTTTTCGAGACGATACCGTTGATGCTATTTGCATAATTTAGACGCGGAGTTTTCCGCGACGAAGAGACCAAGTTTTCCCTCGGTGACAGGTCGCATTAGGGACGGTCCCCCTAACTTTTCCAATTTCCTTAAAACTAACTCTGTGTAACGAAGCATCTTTATTGCCATCGGCCGTGCCTTATTCGAAACGGGCATCGTGCGCAGCATACATCCCTGGGACAACATGATGCAACGGGCCGCTCACGTAACCGGAAGCTTAGTTTCTCTTTCGTATTTTCACCCTCGATCGCCTTTAGAATCGCGCGGCGCGGCCCGGCCCGACCCGACCCGGCCCAGCACGGCGTTTCGCTTTACCCCTTCTTTATTACGACCAGTAAATCTTCAAAGTATCGTTGCCTGATAGCCGTTACCCGAAAAGCAACCGGCTCGAAATGCTCAACACTCTTGAATCCTGCCGCTTTATACGTTTGATTTATTCCCATAATAGAGAAACATCCGTGTGTACGTTCGCACCGCAGTAGTACCCAACGATGTTTCCCTCGACTTTAAACGTTACGACCGTTCGCGCCGCACAGTGGTTCAGATTGGAAAATCGTGTGAGATTTTTCTAGAACTTTTAAACCGTACATATGTGATATTAGCGAGAAACTTGAACCAGATAATGTTCAATTGCTAACCTACGGATAGGTTAAAGAAGAATTGTATCACAATTGTTGTTGTTTCTGTTGTTATTATTATTATTATTACACTTTTTATTTTAAATCTTTATTAATTCTAAAAAGCTTTTGCTTCTAATAGCCTGACATTTTCGGTATGATTTTGTTCTAATGCCGGATATATGTATATGGATCAGATGTTAAAAGTAGTCCATTTAATATGTCTTCGCTTGCGCATAGTCTTGAGTTTTGTAGAGGAATGTAGAGGAAGGTGGGCCGAGAATATTCCAATTTGTTAAAACCCGGGATTCTTTGGGACTTCAAAGGTAATCCCTGTCAATTGCAAATTGTGAAATTTGAAAA
The DNA here is from genome assembly GCA_028454255.1 of Halictus ligatus. NCBI lineage: Eukaryota > Metazoa > Arthropoda > Insecta > Hymenoptera > Halictidae > Halictus > Halictus ligatus. The sequence goes on from CM052130.1 coordinate 26,680,912, forward strand.
ATTTGTTACATTTCATCGAGTATTACTTTTTCAGTAAATTTTATACGGTAATTATTAATGTATGGAGCGGTTCCCTCTATCATGAAAGAACGCTCTCTATTGTAAAGAAAAGAGAACACAAAGCTTCAATGTTCATTACAACCGTAATATTGATTAAAATGTACTAATTTTTTCATTTTCGAGGTCCATGGACATTTAAGAAATAATGTTCGTTAATTAGATATGGAGACGGGAAAGTTCGTTTTTCGGCTAAATGTCAGTTACTTTTCCGATCCGGACCACTGTGCGTCGGCTCGAACTCCCGAGCAAGTCCCTTCTCTTTGCACGAGACCCGAACGAGACCGAACCCGTTGCGATTCATCAAAAATTTACTCACCGAACATCCAGCAAACGCCTCGCGTGCTCTTCGGATCAATCGAGGCGTAACTCTTTCGAACAGGTTGCGCGCTGATTTTCGTAATACGTGCAGTGGACGCGCGACTACAATTTTACGTTACTCCTTCCTCAAGGTCAAGGAATTTTCTCATTACGCAGGGTGAACCGCGGGGACGTGATCAGTTTAGATTACAAAATTTGTTTGAGAGACAGAGAGGGAGAGTGAGAGAGTTTTCGATTGACAACATAAAATAGTAAAATTAGCCTGTGTGTGTACGGGCACCGACTATAATCGGCAGCAACGCTAATTGAATTGATTAAACTTGTTCCTTTTAATAAATTCAATCTTATTTTTATAAGGCAACGCGTTCCAGTCACTTTTAGCGCTCGGTTGGTTTAACATCGATCGATGATTAACATGCTCAGAGTCTCTGAATAAATTTTCTAGTAGCCGGAGAAATTTAAACCATGCGTTATATAATTAAATGATTCCTTTCGGAACTATTTAAAGGAAATTTATCGAGCTTCCGTTTAATATAGCCCTGTCATTGGGAAGTTTATTAATAAGCTTCCGGTAGGTAAACTGTTAATAAATACCGAGGAAGGACATACTTCCATTAATAGACTTCCGTTCAAATAAAAATAATTATGTAAATTTTCTGTAAATACCATCGTTCAAAGGTGGAGTCTCGAGTAAACTGAATGTGCCTGAAGGATTTCTATTTAACACTAGATTTACGGGACCCGTCAAAATGACGGATTCTAATATTTTTAAATTGCGAATTCATGTTATTTTTATAAAGCAATGTAAAATAGTCATTTTTAGTGCTCCGTAAACCTAGTGTTAACATCGTACGAATTAATTTAGAATATACTATTGTACACAAGTGTTAAAATAATAAATATGCCATTTACATACAATTTTTTTGTGAAACGCTAACGATGCTTTCTACACCCGATTTAGTTCCCTCTAATTTCTCCTGCAACCAAAAACAATCACTTCACGTATGTATATCCGTAAACTTCGAAAATAGCCTTGAAGTAGGCCGGATATCGTGCGATTACCCGGAAAAACCGAACTGCTTATCTCGGACAATAAACACTTTAATGCTATTCTTGGACGACGTTTAAAGCTAGCTAAGTATTATAGGTAAGTACCGACAGTAGTCGAACGCGTGTTCAGAACAACGATAACATAGAGAGCGTTAAAAGACACTGGGATCGAATTTCACGAATAGCGTTTCACAGTGTATGTACATGTATTAGAGAAAAGATTATGTGAAGAGGAAACCGGAATTTTCCATTGAAATCATGTTTACCAAAAGAAATTTTGACACGACTCGAAACAATTGTTTTTCATCATAATAATATAATTTCCCATCATTTATTACCGATACTCGACTAGAGCGAATTCGTTTGCGAGATATTTGCGGAAAACTGTTGGGACGACTACAGCCAATTGTACCTTTTTCCAATGACGAAATTTCCCCTTGAGAATAGACAAAATGGTTGAACGTTCTTTTTCCGTGTTTCCACTTGTTATAGGCGAATATGGAATTGCTCGGGAACGCGAAGCGTTCAGACTGGGTTTCAACTGCACGTTTGCCGAGACCACCTTGTTTATTTTGATGAGCACTAGACGTTTCTAAAGTTTATCCGAAAGTTTCCTCGACAGTTGGTACACTGGCTCCCGGCGACACGAACTTTGCTTGTTTCCAAGTAACGCGAAGATTTCTAACGAGAGTTGAAAATCCCACGTTTTTCCGATCCGTTCGATCGACTTCGCGGAAACCGGCCGGGCCGGGCCGGGCCGGGCCGTGTGTGGCGCGATTTACGACGTCGTGAAAAAAGAAAAAGAAAAAATCCGAGAGATTGATCGTGAGCTAAAGCGCATGCTACACACCGATCCGAGCATTTTTCCGGCGACCAACAGCCGTCCTTATTTCTCTCGTCGCTCGCCCGTTCTCGTTGTTTATCCGCGTCAATCATTTCGGAGAGATAACGGGAAAAAACTGATAACGAACAAGCTATCAGAGACGATGAGCGAAGTTCTTCCGCGTCGCGTTTCCACCGTTTCTGGATCGGCCAATCAGCGAAACTTTGCATGAAAGATTGCCTCATCCCTCAAACGGTCCTCCCGAATCATGTTCTTTCTGTTTATTGTTTGTGTCGGTGGTTAGGATCTTTATGTCTGATTTGACGAAACAGTATTTTATCATGATAATATTTAACATGTGATGTATAACATATAATTTATCAATTTACTATAATAATCATTATAACTTGCACCTAATAACTTTCATAATAACCAGCACATTCATTCTGTTACGCTTCGATAACAATAATTTTCCTGACCGCGTTCTTTTCTTTTCATTTAAACGTACAGCGAAATGCAGTTTTACAAATTCCGTGCAGCCATTTCGCGATTTTATATTTGGAAATTCTTTTCGGTCAGAATGCGGTAAAAACGTTGCTACTATTTATTGAAAGCAGACAGGTTAATTGGATTATTATGTTTCCAAAGTAGAACAGAGCGAAGCAAACATTATGAATGTATTTACATTTATTTTCTTATTCGTATCGAACGAATTTATTAACGTTCCCCCGACTATAATATTTCGCGGGAGATCATGATCCACTTTGAAGGACTTGCTCGAAAAAACTTCTATTATTCAGATGTACCGCATGAATATTCAATGCTCGAAGTTTTTAAAGACCGTCCGAGGCACCGGTGCTCGTCGAAACGAAGCAAGAACAATCGACGCAAACAAAGAGGCAAGAGACTCGAAAAAGATCCTGGAAACTGGAAAACTCCCGTGAATAATGATGCAAGTTCGAAACACGTATTAATTATCATTGAAGCCATGCTTGGTCACGTAGCCCCTCGGGTTCGGCCGGGGCCCGGAATAATGCGGCCCTGTCAAAACAGGATGCTATCAATTATATTTCTTACGTACAGTGGCGATCTAGTTTTCAACTTCGTGTCCGTCACATCCATGTCGAGTTTCTATCATTTCGTGCGGCAAGACCAAGCGGCAAAACAGGAAAATCGTATAGCGATAATATAGCTACACTCCGGGACAAAAAGATAGCACACTTTAAAATTAACATGGACATGCTCTAAGTTATCAGTAAAAGAAAATATGTATCGTAATCAGCTTTTAACGCAAAATGTGGGAAAATATAAGGGGTGCTATCTTTTTGTCCCGGAGTGTAGTAGGTTCCTCTACACTGCCGGACACTTGAGCTTTTTCTTCAATAAATGAAACTATGAAACGTGATTAGCGATTGTTCTTTCCGACGGTTCGGGCACGTTTCGCGGCGCAGACTCTTTCGACGTAGAGTCTGTGAAGAGGCGTAAATTCTTGAATCGATGTTTTCCTTACGATCCTTTCGGACGATAAGGATGAAATTATTTGTACTAATGAAAGTTAAAGTTGCAGTGTACAACACGGAACTACAGCGGCTGGTCCGCGTGGTTGATCAGTTCCGGAGCCTAAACTGTTGTTGCTTATGCGGGAGTCGCAGTTAGACTAAATTTACCCCAACTCCGCTCCGTGCACTCGGGGTGTGTTGGCGTGGAGTGGGGGTATTCGATTTCGGGGTGGCGACGTCGCTGCATTTCGCCGGGCGAAATCACAGCCGTGGGCCCGATGTTCACCGGCCGGGGACCGTCGGATGGTCCCGCGATGCCACCTTTCTAAGTCCACGTTTCATCACAGTAAGGTTAACTGTTGGGGGCGCGAGGAAAATTCTACCGGGCAATTAAGAAAGGTTTCGCGAACACGACTTTCTCAAAAACATCCCTAGAGGCCCGTGCCATGAAACGCCAAATGTTTGGTTGTGCCGATTTGTCAACCGCGAGTCAAACGATAAAACTGTCGTCAGAGGGATCGGGTCCCTGGTCCCACCTTGAAATAGCGGTGCCGCGGATTTTCAAGAGGATCTCCCGTTAACTCGCGGCTGAACAACGATTATGGTCCTCTACATGTTATACGGCCCAACAGCTCGATAAAGTTTGAAATGTTAAAGCTATAGAGCTGCTGGTATTAGGGAAACTCCCCCTATACGCGGCACCGCGAAATCCCGATCAACTTCCGAACGGAATAATTAACTCGGACGGAATGCGTTACTATTGTTGCGCAGCACCGAGAGGCCGAATAGTGATAGTTTCCTTGGAAGTTCGGCTGGATCGACTCGTTTGCGCGGCACTTGATACAGATTTATTAACTCAATAATTGGCCCATCTGGCTGGGTTAGCTTGTTGATTACGTGTTCTCTGACAACACGAAATTGATCGTCTCTACAGACCAGGTGCTACAGTTCGACGATAGTGCACCCTCCTCTCTCTTCGTTTCTATTGTCGTGTAAATTCCATAGAATGTTGTTTCATTTAACACTAGATTTACGGGACCCGTCAAAATGACAGATTCAAATATTTTTAATTTACGATGATTGAGATTGTAAAGACGCGTCCATGAGGAATTATTTCACAAATTAATGTCTTTGGGAATACATCGTTTAAAAAAGTGGCTTCAAATTTTGATAGATACATTCAAGTTATTTTTATAAAGTAATGTGAAATAGTCACTTTTAGTGCTCCGTAAACCTAGTGTTAAAGAGCGAACTGAATTCGCGCACCATCGGAATAACTGAATTTATTTAGTTGGAAAAATTCGTGGTCATCTAAGCAGGTCTGCTTTTATTGCAAATTTACAGTGAGAAGCAAAATTGTAGCGACGAAACCATTTTCCCAGAAAATCATTGTCCATGTGCTTAGGAACAAAACAGAATTATAAGAACTCGACAATATATTCATTTTGTTACGTTCACCAGTTATGTATCATATTTGATTTCTTGTCCGATTTGGCACGAGTTCTCTCGCGAGATCACGAGATCTCTCGCAAATATTTTTGAGACGAGATGAAAAAATATATTAATATTCTTAAATTGTATAAATCTTTCTACTATTTTAAATTTCACCTACTCATTCTTTCATAAAAACATAAAATCCGCAATTTAATTATTACCAATTAATTTTACATCCTCTTTGTGAACAACGTACAAAATGGAAGATTTGATGAAAAATATAACAGAAGCTCTTTCAGATAATCCGTGTGCAGCTCAACCAATTGGTCGATCGTCTTGCAATCGATAAAATTGATTTAAAAAAAGATACACTTTGAAAACTTTTCATCCCTGTGATAATTTGTACCTGATCCTTTCACTGTTCGTTCAATATTCCTCGGATGTTACAGAATGTTCTGCAATGCCACTTCGCTGTCACTACCGTTGAAGTAACGGCAATGACTCTCGTTCGAAGGATTTAGGACAACCATACAGCGTCAAAGTGCTATGTAACGAAAATCGATTGATGATTATAGACATCGCTTTTCCTCAAGCTCTAGCCACGCTTGTTTTTCATTTCTCTTTGGAAAATTGTATCGACTTGTCACGTCGTCAAAGACTACGACGAATTAAAATGTAGTACGAAGTGGTTTCAATGGAATCTCGTGTTTGTCGTCAAATTTATCACGTCGCTAAATAGAAAAGACAGAAGATGTTAGTTTAGCATTGTGTTCCCGTATGTAACCTTGTATGCTCATAAATTCATTTATGAAATATATATAGTAAATTTATGAAATAAATATATATAGAAATTCAGAAATTCTGACAAACACTACCGTAATCCCGGGCAACTCACAGAAATCGGTTTAATCGCAACAGAAGCTCGGAATTCATGGCGAAAGAATATATTCGCATTTTCCTGGAATTTGAACTACTTTTCTTTACAATGACTTTTCCTTTCCGAGTATACCTCGACCACCCTGTACACTAAAAACAGTTGAGGCTGTCTTATAATTGGAGAATACAAGTCGAGATTTGTGATTTTATACAAAACAAATCGAAACTTGTTCTCTGGAGTCTCGTTAGTCTGTGTGCACTGTGCATCCATTTTAGTATTTGGTGGACCGATGCGACACAACACCAGAGTAAAAGTAAACATGAGGAAATGAAAAAATAGTAGTTAACACTAGATTTACTAGATTCTAATATTTTAAAATTGCGAATATTGAGATTGTAAAAATGCATCTGTGTGCAATTATTTAACAAATTGATTTCTTTGGGTATATATTATTAAAGAAATGGCTACAAACTTTTTATCGATACATTCATGTTACTTTTATAAATAAATGTGAAATAATCATTTTTAGTGCTCCGTAAACCTGGTGTTAAGAAATGCTTCTATTAAAATTCACTGGAGAATTTCTTTCTGGTCAATTTTCCTAACTTAGTTTCTATTAATATGCTCTTTATGTTTAATGAAAACATCCGAATTTCCAACGAATCGCAAAGCATAAATGACGTATAAATTGAATAAGATCTTTCGTACAACTGTTTAAAATAATCTTCGCCTATTGTACGGACAAAATAAAAACTATACAAATCGAAAATTAATCGAAGCGAACATTTATGGGAAAAATAAACTCGGTCGAAATAAATAAATTTGAGAATGATGCGATAAATATTTTCAGTGCCGTATCCGGTATTGGCGGAGAACGTTTTAAGGCAAAACGAATTTTTCATTCGGTCGTAAAGATAATCGCGTAAACCTGTTCGGCGAGGAACGGTCACAGGTTCGAAACAGCAAAGGCTTGTAATTTAATTGTCACGTTTGCATCGCGTCGTAGCGAAAAGACATTAAGGATGGTTGTCGTCATCGACGGTGCTTAAGTTTCCCGGGCACATTCGACAAAGCTGAAGTGCTGTGACTCGGTTGCTCTAAGTTTCAAACTGATAACCGCAACGATTAAGCGGACGGTAATAGGAATTCGCAAGGCCTGATGTTGCGGCCTGATACTCGCGGGATCGCAAACAGTAATTCAACTCCTCTCACGTCGAACAAGTGAACGCATAGAATGAGCATTGAATCGGCAGAAAGAGATAACTGTACGATCAATTAGAATTCGTAAAAAATCTACTTTTATTCCGCGATCATAAACGAATAAACGCGTAAAATGAAGGATTAGTATTAGTTATTCCAGAAAAACCTGATGATGTCATGCGAGCGAATAGAGTAAGAGTAAAATATACGTTAGCAACTGTACGCAGTTAGGAAGCGCGGAAAAATACTTCAACTTATCTTCTTACAAGACGCGCGAATGAAGATCAGCCTACGGATTAGAAAGGAACGAAGGAAGTATCGAATTATGCCGAACTACAAGAAAAGACGTCGAATTCATCCTGGCAACGCGCAGCTAGCTGACTAATCAGGAGACATCGAGAAGATCAAAAAACGCAACACCCCTAAGCCAACACCTTTGAGAAACAAAGGACTGGCCACATTGTAAAAAGGGAATCAACGCCCGAAACTCGCGCAGTTCCATTTAATCGGTCCAGCCAGTTCAGTTCGCGCAGTTCAAACAGAAATCCATACGTATAGACATTCCGCTATTCAACACTCGAGAAATAAGTCGCGAAAGTAGTTAGGTGAGTGTCCCAGCGTCCAGCGGTACAACTGGCGAGCACCCTCCAAAGCCCACCGCTCGAAATTACGAGCGACCCAGAAAAAACCAGCCGACTACCACTTGCGCGCGCCCCTCCAAGAATACATTAACTCGGTAAATTAATATTATTGTCATAAGCGAAACACTTGTAAGGCCCTCTACTCTATGCGCTAGTTACATAAAATCCTTGCTCGCGAAATCAACCTGTAAACATCCGATTCAGCCCCAATTTCCGAATAAACAGAATCTTTGTTGTTTTTGTAAAATCTCGAGTACGACTGATTTAACAAGTCCTGAATTTCCCGAACCGAAGCCGGTGAATGCAGGTAGGTTCGAAACTGCGCCTTATCCCCAGAGAACTATAATCCGCCCCATCTGGGACGTAACAAGAGACTCTTCAATTTACATCAGAAAGAACCTTAACCCTTTTAGTGCCGAAGGCCGATATATCCGCCCGCACCTTGTAGCGTTTTACTATTCGCATTGCGAGAGAACTCGCAATTTTCCTACAAAATATATTGAACATGCAAAAGTATATACTTTGTAATAAACGGTCTATACAAAGTTATGATAAAAAGATCACTTTTCGTATGTGCAATTACGTTTCGAAAGAGAGAACTTAATTTTTCTTTTCTTTACGATCACTTATACCTTTGTTATTTATGTAATTTTCAATGAATATAGAAAAATTAGCGCCACTGTTTTATTCTCTATTTCATCCTTAATATACTGCTTTTTGAATTATGGAAATATTGCTTTTTGTTTGGGTTTCATGAACCTTTTTCCAAACCCTAGTAAAATCGTGAAATTCGGTCGGTTATCTTCGCATAGGCACCTGTTTTTCGTCCGGCACTAAAAGGGTTAACGAAAGAACTACCGAGCACCAAACGCGACTGATATGCACAGGGTGTGCCCAATAGGAATTGCTCGGTGGTCTGAAATCGCTAAAACGTTGCCGAAACGTAGCCAAAACCCGAAAAATGGAGGTATGTCCGTTGTTTGATTCGGTACTCGGATAATAGCTCGGACAATGATTTAAATATTGTCTTGAATCGTCACGCAGTTTTCGTGTCCGAGTGGTCGGTACAAAGTGAACGAGTTCGACTGTATAATTGTAACTATATTAACCTTACAATTACTTCTACAAAATGAATACTGTTCCAGAAAATATAGCAGTATGCACATATATCGTAAACCAAGTCCGACTCCTAGCCGTGAGATCGAATAAAAGTTGATATTAAATACAACAATGTTTCTTGGTTTTGTACGTAATAAACGCTAGTTCGTCACAACCGAGCCGCTATAAATCGTAGCCAGCGAATCGTAGACTAATTAAAAAGCCTAAGGGATTTAAGGTGAGATCTCGTTTCTAATCAAGAAACAAAGGGGTTATGAATTACGAGGATTTTTCATTGTGTACCTATAGCACACGGGCTTGCAACCATTGGATAATTAAATTGAGGATCGGTCGAAATGCCGGAGGTCAAATCCAATCTGTTCGTACTCGCGAGCAAAAGCCGATTAAAAAGTGATTGGCCGGGTTGCATGACCTCGGTGTGTACCAACGTTGTTCGGCAATTATAAAACTAGGATCCTAATAGTTTAGAACAATTTCCGGAAATTCGTTGCACAACGTTAATCAACATTTGGAAGACAATACGTTTGGGGTTTTCCCACAATAAAATAAGATCTGAAATGACTCGTTTATCGACTGTGAAAAGATTCGTTTATCTTAATTGTTATTAGGAAAGAATGCTGCAAAGAAGAGGGGTGGAAGACTAAAAGACTGTAGGATAAGGGACCCAATTACTGTGCCTATATTAATTATACTTATTTTTAAAGCACAACGAATATTAGAAAAGAGATATTAAATTGTTTTCATTAAAATCAGTTAATATATATACATACTTAGTATTCGTTATGCCTCGAAAATCAGTATAATCGATATAGTCACAGTATAGGCAATTAGTACAGAGTATAGCAATTCCGGGTTTTGTTTTTCGCAAAATTTTTCACATCGAAATGATCGAGTCACTCTAAATTTCTAGCGACGCGACTAGTGTCGCGAGAACGCGACGAGTTGCGCACAGATTAAACTAGTTTGTTCCCTTAGCAGGGCATTCAATTTATCGATCATTCAATTTATCAATCGTCAGATTGCGTTATTGGCAAATGAATCTGGAGCAGTTGTTTGCCATACGAAGGCGACCATTGTGTCCCCGGGGCGATTAATTAATGACCTATGGGTGTAGCCAACTGTGTAACTAATAAATTAATTTAATCCAAGGGGGCGAACGTGGTTTCACAGCAATGCCTATTAAAAGCCTTATTAAACACATCAACGGGAAAGTATAATTGCCTTCGCGCGTTATGTGACAATCTCACTTTGTCGCCTGAAATATATGTATATACATATATATGATATATATCATATATAAAAATTTAAATAGACCAAGAAATGAAAAATGTAATCTAGAATTGGACCTCTGAACATTACCGAAACGTTGTTTTAATCAACCTGGGTAATGTGAATTCGCTTTTATAGGGTTGCAACATGCATCGCACCGCTTTTTCCAACGAGACTCGTTGAAACAGCGTTTTCTACAGTTTCGTAAAACAAGACAATGGTATGTAAAATATTTCTTTCACAACGTGGCGACGCACGATAATTCAGCGAACATTTTTCAACGACTATGCAAATATACAAGAGCACGTAAATATCATTCATAACGGCGAAGCCCGCAGCACAATACCTCGTCAATGTGTATTTTGCCTCGATGAGAACGTCATGTAATAATTCGAATATATCATTCTTTCCGACGGTTTTCGTCCACAAGCGACTATATTTTCAATTAATTTACCAAATGTACCTTCTACTCCCACTCTTCCTAATTTTCCACCGCTTCCAACACCTTCCAAAAAAAAAAAAAAAAACACATCGTTCAACCAATCGTAGACAAGTTCGTAAAACCACAGCCACATCCGAGCTTCCCTAATTCCTATACGATTCTAACCAAATCAGAACTGCTTCAAAAACCGAACTGTTAAAAACACCGAAATTCTAACAACAAGCCGAGCCTTGTCACATCGCGATAAAGACCAGTTCTCCGGAGATTGACAATACAATCATTCGCCGTTAAACCATTACCTTAGTCGCGATACGATTTCTCCCAATTCCAGGATCGACGCGACACCACAATGTATTTGATAGAAAAAGAACAATACAGAAAGTGAGACGGTAGCGTGGCAGGTATTCCGTGAAATCTCGGATTGCTTTCGCCAGCGTCTACCGCATGAATTTTATTCGGCATCCGACAGAGGTTCCCGCGGTGGCATGATATCCTCTTAGGATGGCGATTCCGGTGATTCCGGCGAAGCGAACGCTGCGTCTGCAGAAACACACGCAGGATACGCGCGTAATGGAATTCCTTCCGGATACGAATAACCTGTTATTAGAGGCGAAGACACCGAGGCAAACAATTTCGACAGAGAATTTCTATTCAAGATTAGCAACGGAAATATTCCTGTGTTGTGCGGGCAGCGCGACTCGCGACGCGCGACGCGCCAGTTCGAATCTGCTGATGTCAGCGTAGGCAAGCGGTAACGTAAACGAGCCTGAACTAAGAAGCCGGGCGTAAGAAAAATTTATGCTAATCACGCGGTAATTATGCCAGGGCAAGCAGCAAGTTTGTCAAAGAAGCAAATTTATTCGGAAGGGGGCACCGGGCTGCTTCTCTTTTTAGCAAATAAACTTCCATTTTGAATATTTACTTTTCTCGACGCGGCGGAAGCTCCGAGGAAGCTTGAACTAAGCTATCAACCACTTTATAGCGCAGCGCAATAAACCATGCGCTCGGACCAATAGTCTGCAGTTATTTACGAACTGTTGCGCTTCGAAATTTTTGCAATATTTAATATAGGTAGTCTTTCTGTTGGTCACATCCTGTTTCGGATGTCTTCATTTCAATCTATCCAACTTGTTCCTGACGAACTTGAGTTATGCACCCTTTGAAAATCGAAGAGACTTTAGTTTCTTGCAAAGTTGGAAAAATTAGATTTTACTAGATGACGTGTAATAAATCTTTTTAAGTACTTGTTGCATTTAGTCGGATTTTCAAAGGAAATGATAACAGTCACATATTGTACATATTTTAAAAGAGCATAATGAATATTTAAAAAGTGATATTAAATTTTTTTTCATTGAAATCTGTTAATATTTATATTAACTTATGTTGTATCTGCTTTTTTAAATATTCATTAAAATCTATGAGATCGATAGATAACATTTTCCAGCTGAATTACAACGAACTAGAGTGAAATAGAGTGAAATTGATTTTCTTTCTTAATACGTCGAATAGATGGAAAATAATATGTAGCAGTTTTAAATCCGCTATCTAGATATACGTATTAATGCGCAAGGCTTGAACCATTGTGTTCACCGTTATTGCAACGATGTCTTGTACAAGCCTGCAGTGCTTGTCCGTGAAGATTAGGAGAAATCGGGCGCTTTGAGGTAATCGAAGTTTCCCGGGCATCGAATGCTTCTAGGTCAATAGGTAAATGATATTCAATTAGACAAAGGCCTTAAACGCTAACGAGCTCGAGGATTTCACCTTTGACATCACCGCTGCCTAGATACGGCAACGACGATTTTAATACTCCAATGAAACAAAAAGTGAAAGATTAGCAACGTTGCACAAAGGGAATTTTAATTAAAGCCACGAGTTCTACGTTACTTTTTACAAAAATGTCGATCAAACGATTTTAATCCGGATGATTAACCACGTAGCGGTAGACCAGCAAACGATAATGATATTCGAGGAAAATTGGACACGGACCCGACATCGTATTCGACAGCATCCGTATCACAAACAGTGGATACATATTACACCGAGTATTAATTAGTAAGCGGTCCAGTTACGAAAATTGATTTTTCCTCCGGAAAAGAGATTGCAGGCCTTTTCAGACCAACGACAGTCTCGTCGGAATCAATCGAAACGCGATCAACGCGACACGAGAGAGTTTTTATTTTTTGAATCGTTCCGGTTGCTAAGAGGGTTTCGATTGTGCAACGAGCGAAAGACCAAGATGGAAATGCTATGGAAACCCATTTCGGCCGCGAATTTTACAAAAGAATCGCCGAAGAATGCCGAACAGAGGAGTGTAATTGTACCTGATTGAAAATCTTTTTCTGTTTTCGTCCGATTCGAATGAACGGGACACGTTAGGAGGTATGTAATCATAACCGTCCAGCGACCTCCGACAAGAAGAAAATTCCACCGTGTGCAGCGTAACTTGTAATATAATTAGCCGCACAAAGAGCAAATTATACGCGGGATTTAGAATGAAAAGTGGGGCCGCCTCGTTTGTGCGACCGGGGGAAAAACAGAGGATCCGCTGGTATGTATTGCGCTGGGAAATTCAATTGTCGAACTTCACAAGTTCGTCCGGCGAACCTCTCGCGCGGACCGTTTCTCGTGAGAATGGAAAAATTGTGTAAAATTGTCCGAAAGCTGAATTTTTCACGATATTCTGTCCGGAACGTTGAAATTCAAATTACATTCCAACCTTTTTTCAATTCTTGCTTCGCGCATCGATCCAGCCCTTTACCCCGACTATTGCATGTAGACATACACCCCACGACAAAACTATAAAATATATGTATATGCAAAAGAATTCTTGGTTCGTTCCTAATGCTATTGCTTACACCGCATATCAACGTTCTGTACAGTCTCACGCCTTACTTCCAGTGAGTGTAAAAAGTATTCGTGCACCTCTTGTAGGCTTCAAAAACCATGTATTGTACTGTGCTATGTAATTGCACACATGCTTACAAAACGAAACATAATCGTAATTGTTATATATTTTAACTACATACTGTCATATAAATATACTTGAAAAAGTTTAACGTTAACGAGAAAAATTAAAAAGTATGAAAAGTGTTTCTACATTGGCGCGCAAAAAGTATTCGTACTGGTACTAGAATGCACTTGAAAGACGCCCGATTGTTTATATTATGGTTTAGCGGGACCCGACAAATAATCAGACAGAGTCTTTCACGCACAGTCTAGTTGCAACCTTCTGCAAAACCATTCAATTTGTGTAACATTCGGTAAAATGGGTCATACAGGTAAGGAGACAAGTGCGACTGAAAGAAAAATTATTATACAACTGCATAATCGGTGCAAATCATTGCGAGAAATAGCAAACACAATTAATAGGCCACAATACGAATACTTTTTGTGTACTAATTTTGAGAGACTCGAGACTGTTTTTAATATATCTCAATAACGTTAACTTTTCGTTAGTTTATTCATGTCACATTTTCTAGTTGAAACATATTATAATCGTAGTTGTGTTTTTGTTTTGTAAAAGAATGTACAATTACATAAAGAAATATATGATTTTCTAAAACTCTAAGAGGTGTATGCGAATACTTTTTACACTCACTGTAATTCTTCTATGATGTTTCGGGTCTACGTATATGTGTTTTATGTAAATTTTTTAAAATAAAATTTATGATTAGATTCTTCCTGAAAAGTGTCGCTGTAGTTTTGTTCAAACATATTTTAGAAATGAAGGCAATAGCAACACCTAAACACGTCGCGAACAACCGCAAAACAAAAGGCATCGAGAAATGATCCTTCGTCGAGTGTCTTCAGTTTGCCTGTCGTCGCTAACAATAAGTTCCATAGCCATGCGACAAACAGTCCCCGAACATTTTCACAAATCATCAGCCGAGCTCGGCGAAGTTCTCTGCGTTCCATGCGTCTCGAACAATTAGTACAACAAACACTGGAAGACAAACATATTCCCGCATAAAAAGCGGACACCGCCGCGTCGCTCCGCGCCGTGTTTCGGTCTGAAACGATCCATAAAAATGCGAACCGCCGAAACAAAAAAAAAAAAGAAAAAGAAAAAAATAGAGAGAGAAAAACGGTAAAAAAATGTAACGTTCCTCTCGATGAAACAAATATACATTCGTGTAGCAATGGCGCATGGATCAAGCACGAAAATTCACCGGGTGCGCGCAAAATAGTGCGCAAAACAGTGGCGCAGTGCGATCGGAGCCGCAGGGGGTTGAAAAAAAAAGTGGAATTCAACGTACGCTTACAATTTCCATATTTCAATAAAGAAAATACCGCAAGCGGCCCCGGGACGGCCACGCGAGCGAGAAAGCTTGCGAGATTCGATGGTGCAGCAAGGCGCGACACGTCGAAGATACGCTTTTCGCACGCGGTCTCACGTGGTACCCGCTCCACGAAGCCAGTACACGTTTAAAGATAAAAAACAGGGCGAAAGGGTCGCCGTGACAAAGGCAGCCACGCGACCTATGCGCCGTTGCTTTTTTAATAATTCGAATCCGACACAGACGCCGGCAGTGTGCGCGCTGGTTCTATGTTCCTTTTTCAACCGGTGCGGGGGAAAAGAAAAAAACCCGGGACCGGTCGTCGTCGTGGTCGTCGTCGTCGTCGTCGTCGTGGCACCGAAATGCGCGGTGTATTCGCATCATTTGACATAACGATAAACCCGGCCGAATGCGTCGCGCAACACGGAATCTGATGCACGTACAGCTGGTCGCAGTATCGCGGTCGACCACAGCAGATTGCTGGTTTTTAGGAGCTTGGTCACAGTGGAGGTAATCTGGACAAAATCGGATTCTAAATGAAGAAACTTTCGATAGGAATCAGGTAGAGCGATGAAACTTTTTTTAAATTGAAGCTCAACCTTAAAGAATATGGGAAAAATAGAGATATTATTACCATCCAATCATTTCAACGAAAACATGATTTTATTAGTTTTTCTCACAAAAATCTATTTTTTGCAAAATTCTGAGGTCATAGACAAATTTTCAAACCAGAGTCGAAATCAGCGTGAAAAGATCTATGGGAAATGATGTATAGCATGTTGAAAAAAAATTTTTTCGCGCGTGGTATTGGAAAAACCAAAATTTTCTTGAATTTCTGCACGTTTAATGACTTTTCTCAAGGTGGTTAAAAAACGTTCGTACCAGAATCTCCCTATTTTTCCCATATTCTACAAAGTTTGAGCTTTAATTTAGAAAAAATTCATCATGCCGGGCCGCCGCACAGTGGGGTATTTGGCCCGAAAAGCCGGAAAAAATGATTTAAATGTTATATGTAGGATCAATGCCATAACGTAGTAGGTTGTTGAATTCGCCTTAACATCAGCTATAACATTATGAAATCAAAAATATATCTTGACAGTTAAAAAATTAAATTGAACCTCACTTTTTATAAAAGAATTTTTATGTATGAAAATTTCTGAATACTGAAGACATCTGAATACTGTTAATTTTTTGTTGGAACCTTTTTGTCCTTAGATTATCGAAAACCCTTGAAAAATCGTGGCAATTGTGGAGTACGTGCACTGAAAAGCGGGAAAAAGTATTTTTACATGTAAATTATGTTAAAATGATGTAAATTATTATTTTAATACAGAATATGTAGATCGTGAAATGTGTATTTTTAAATTATTACCATTAATTTGCGTACGTAAAACATTTCTAAACGCTAATACTAAATTCACTATGAAACGTCAATCCGGACAAATCTGGAACCAAAATTTATTATCTTGGAATCACAAATCTCTGCCGAATATAATGAGATGAAAAAGACCATCGGGACTCACTCAGAACCATAATAAAATCGCCAAAGAAGTCCTATAATTGTGAAAATAATTTCTGAATTCTTGATCATATACAAATATTAATAACTTTATAAATAAGTATAATAAAAAAAATGGAAACAGTCTGAAAGTGTAGTCCATACTTACCTAAAAGATATCCATAATGCAAAAAATTACACAGCTTTTTGAAAGCATGTGAAAATCACTGATAAATGTACGATATCTTATAGTATGACTGGAAAGGCAATACTAGTCATATAGAATCTCTTGACTTTCGATTAAGTTTATAGGTTCGTAAACTTACAAATGAATAAAAAAAATGTAGTACATTGTTTCTCCACACATTCAACAACTTCGAGCAATAAAAAAATTACAGTTTACGTTAAATCTTTGAAATTGACTTTTTTGCCGACTTTTCCGGGGAAATACCCCACTGTGCGCCGTGTCGCCGCATCTCCAAGTTCGACCGGACGCTTTATGGATCGCCTCGGTTTATTCGATCGGTCGTCCGGCCGCAACTTCCGGCTCAGCATTTTCCGATATCACGCACGGTATTGTCCATAATATTGTCGGGATCGCCGAAATGCCGCACCGGCACGCGTGTGCGCCGGCTAGTCCGCTTCAAGGGGCACCTCCATTTTCACGCTACAAATCCGACACGATTTTCGGGAAATCTTTTCAAAGGAAACTGATAAATAGTGCTCTCGAGATACAGCGAGTAACATTAAGGGGGCCGGCATGCTTTGAAATTCATATACGTGTGTGCAAAGGTCAAAATCTAGACAAACTGCCGCGTCAATATTGCAATGAGCATTTTAGAAGTGGTCAATTGTGTTTCCTAAATGTCCAATCTACGTCTCTATGGAGCCCAAATTGCGAATTTCTACCTCATCCTGGAGTAATTTCTAATATTCGGTAGAAGATTCGAATTCTGAAGCAAGTACGACGTCACAAGATGGCTGCCGCTGAGAGATTCTCTTAATCTCAAGAGATTTAGTGTTCGTATCGAAAAAAAAGGCTCTATACAGACGTAGCAAAGTCATGTACAAACACGGTGGTATGCATTTTTAATTGATTACTTACTTCTTTAAGACGTAAAATGTCTAGAAAAAAAAAAGGCACAGCGTAACATAGCGTGACAGTCAAGGCCAAATGCCTTCCGGCCCCCTCAAGGGGGTACATACACCTTTGTCATGAGACAAAATATCGGAATTTTTCTCAATTTTTCTTGCACACTTCCGGACATGATGCTAGAAAATGTCTGTTAGGGTTACCTGTCCACCGAATGAACACGTAGGCTGCATGTTTGTTGTTATTTCTGTACGAAGGCTGTGTGTCATTGTTCAGTTTTTACATTCCAGAACACAATTCGGTAAATATTTACAAAAGGGGCCCCAGCTCCGATGAACTTGACCCTGAAATATGTTGTCAAGACCAACATTCTGAACGACATTCGATTCGAACAATTCTAACAATGTTCGATGATTGTACATGGCTTGTATTCAAAATCTGGCATATAATTCAATGGAAAATAAGGCAGCCCACTGAATCATAATTATCCAAACAAGCTAATCGAGGTCGTTCGATGTAATTTTTTCCTTTGCGAAAATGTTCTCTGTGGCTTCGTTGAGCGTTTATCACGTAAACACAGATATTCTTCCAGCATTTACTCCTCCTTCTTAATCGTGAAATGATAATCGCTAAACCGCAAAAAAGAAAACGTTATCAAATTTGTGTCTTTTAATAGTTCGTTGAAGCGCGATAAAAGTTGTACATCGTGTTTGCGAAAACTTGCTCACAGCAGTCGATAAAAAAGCTAATGCATGAGTAACGAGGCGACAGAAATGCAAATTCCAATCAATTTATTTAGTACACAGATTGGAAAACTTTCTCATTAATTCGAAGCGAGTACGAATACCGTCGATTGCAAAATAAACCGGAAAATCACACGATACACGTTTAGCTCTAATTAGGAAGATAGATTTGCGCGAAAGAATCAAGCTATTTCATCTATATAATAAAAAATCCATTTGAATGATTCTATTCTGTCAACTAAAACTAATGCTGTTAACGCTGTAGTCTTATTAAACTTTAATTAATTATAACTGTTTAATCCAAGGACCGAAATCTGTTCACTCGATGAGCAAAGTATGATATTATATATGTACATCCGTATGAGAGAATATAAACACTTCACACGTGTAAACTGTAATCCAGTTGTAGAAACTTTTTCACTAAATTATTTAAATGTGAAAATATAAACTATACAATAGTTGTACGTAATATTTAGAAATAAACTAATTTCTCTCGAAACGAGCGCAGCTCTGTAATGTATTTTGCTAATGCATTAGGTATTAGGATCGATATGTACTCGTAAATGTATGGAATACAAACCACTATCTTCATGAAAAATATTTCAAATAAAGAAAATAGATGAACACGAATAAAATATTTTTCCAGACCAAGACGAGATATTTTCAATATTCTCCGAATAAAATACTATTTCGAAAAATTACTGCATGAAATAAAATATTTGATTTTCAAAGTTGTACGCATGCTTGTGTCGAAGTAGGATTATTCACTATTTGCTATTTCAAATACCATTTGACCCGGCACTGTGCTTCAACGAGTATAATTTCGGTCGTATTATTTCTTATCCGATTTGTGTCGGTGACCAGAAAGTGAACTGTTTCGAAGTTTGATAGTTCCACGGGCATGTAAGCAACTTTGGAACTCTGTCGATCGTAGGTTCACGTTAGACGTAGAATGCAGGAAATTTCACGGTAATTAGCCTGAGGGGCGATAGCGGGGTTGAAGATGAGGGAGGGCTAGTCGAGCAGCAAATGAATTGAAAGTGCTACGATGCATCTTTGTTGGACGGAGAGTGTCCTGATTGCTTACGGGCCTGCTTGTTATGGTACTTTCAAATTAATTGACACGTATTATGATGTCAAAGGGCTGGCTGGCCGTTCGATAGAAACTGAAATTAACCTGCAATTATGACGGAAATGTCGGACGCTCGATCAACTCAAATTCGACTGGCCCTTTGTACGAATAGCTTTACGCTAGAAAATTCAATATTTTCGGCTCAAATTAAGAACCATTTCGTTTAACATACGATTCGTTTAAGACGAGTATGATACATGTTTAAGTATAAAACGAAGATTAATTCAAGTTTGTACATTGTGACATGGTGCCACCCGGAAAGTCAGTAGCGATCCGCCGCGTCTCTGACAACTTCTAAAGTTGCTATGTATCTCTTAAGAAATAGCTGCAAACAACAATCAAAGTAAAACGTAATCGGAATCGCGACTATTTCATTCGCAACGTCAACTTATGCTTTAAGTTTTGTTTCTTATAAAAAAAATGGCAAAAAATGTTACAATTCATTGAGGTCGATGTTGTATATATATATATATATATCCATTTTTTATTATAGATTATTTCATCGCCCTAGACAGTGGACATCGTAAAATTTCAAAAATATGCACAAGATACGGCAATATATTATGTACAAAATTATGGATGGTATTACATGCCAGCGTCGATTCATAAATAACTAGTACATGGGGCGGAAATTATAAAAAATGCGTTGTTGCCAATAGAGCAACTTTCAGAAGAGGCCCGAGAAACGCGTCATAAAGATTTTAAACGCATAAGATGTAGAAACAAGCGACAAAATTCAAGATTATGCGCAAACGAAGACACATTAAATCGACTGCTTTTAACATCTGACCCATATACATATATTCGGCATTAGAACAAAATCATACCGAAAAAAGTCAGGCTATTAGAAGCAAAAGCTTTTTAGAATTAATAAAGATTTAAAATAAACAGTGTAATAATAATAATAATAATAATAATAATAATAACAACAGAAACAACAACAATTGTGATACAATTCTTCTTTAACCTATCCGTAGGTTAGCAATTGAACATTATCTGGTTCAAGTTTCACGCTAATATCACATACGGTTTAAAAGTTTTCGAAAAATCTCACACGATTTTCCAATCTAAACCACTGTGGGGCGGCCTGCGAGGCCTGCCCGCGTATAGAACCAACTACTTGTACAACTACTATTTCTACAGGCGAATACAGTGACAAGGTAGTAACGAAATGAATTCTCACCCGAAGATGCGTTGTAGCTGCCTTCTCGGGTGACAGTTTGTCGGGTCTCTTCTTTTTCTTGGACGGTCCGCCAAACAACCGAAACCGTGAACGTGCTCGCAGGGAAAACGATCGACGACTTCCGAGACGAGAGAAGCTGTTCGTTCTGGTGCAATCGAGCTCAGGTGCGCAACGTTTCAAGGCCCTAATCTGCGCTAGTCCGCCTTAAAAGCTGCACACGAACCATCCATTCGAACCTCGTGCCTCGTTCGCTCGTTAGCTTCGAGACGAAAGTTCGAGCTCTTCCAGTGACCGATTATGTTTCTTCGCGCGAATCGCGGCCTACCCGAAAGAGAAAGAGAAAGAGAAAGAGAAATAGAAAGAGAAAGAGAAAGAGAAAGCGATAGCCGGCCAGCCCCTACCTACTTCGAATGAACAGACACACCGAGATCCGATAAGCTGTCTGCCTGCCCAGCTCTATATTTAAAAAATCCCAAAGACACAGGCTCTCCAACACACTCGCGACACGGTTGTCACACAGACGCCAGGGTGCAATAGCCTAACACCTAGGGAGGACGTCCCGGGCTGCCTCCGACGACACCCTAACGTACGTCGACAAAAATCTCACGCAACCACTTTGCACTCGAAGGTATTTTAACTCCAAAACGAAACATTTCTTCTGACTTAGAATATTTCCTTTGTATATATATATGTATATATTTTTGTGTTCTACATATGAAAACGATGCATTTTAATCGTACAATACTGAAGTGTTTAGTAATTTATTATATACAAACAAATTTAATAGTGTAAAAAATATTTTGAACAATTATACGGCAATTTTTAGTGGCGCCTTACATTCGCCATTCGAGTGCTAAGGGTTAAAAGGACATTTTAGAATCATAAAGGTGCTTCCATTTCTTTTCTCGTCTAAATCTTTCTTTTCCCCTCTCTAAGACAGAACTTGTTGCACATAAATATATAGTATATGTATCTTTGATAATATTGTAAATATCTTTATAAATGTTCTAAATATCTTTGTTAATAAATACATGAAAAATAGTGTCAAATGAAAGTTGTAATGTTCCACGAAGTAAATATAATGTCAAAGAAGAAATTTTTGAGATTTCAACGGTCCGTTTTCAAACGGATTTCTTTACGGTGACCTTGTATTTTATTTCCGTATAGATATAGAGTATTTATTTATTTATTTATTTATTTAGATATTATATGTACGATGTACACAATGGCGAAAACCAAGTTTGAAAAATAAAAAAATGTTCAAATTTGATCTGGCACGGGTTTCCGTTGTTCGATGGACCTAAAATTTTGCGTAGATTATTCTTTGAGCCACTATTACAATCGTAGGGGGTGTCTCGAAAAATTTCAGCGATTGAAAAATAAAATTCACCCTGCTGCATAATTGCTAACTTATCCGAAGGGAAGCCTATCCTGCGATACGAGGCTACCACTGTCAATAGGATGGCCGATTAGGATACCAAATACTAACTTGGGTAGGTAAGAGTGAAGAATAAGAGTGAAAAATTAATCAAGATTAATATTTTTATTTTTGTGCCAATAAAGCTTTAAATATAAGGAAGGCACGTTTCTGTTCCACTTCTCCTTCCGTGTAGTAGTCTATTTGTGCATACTTATATAATAACAATATAATTTTTACAAGATTATTACACTTGTGCATAAAATCGTACTTTCTACAGTTATTCAATCTTAAGGGATTATTCTGGTTTCGGACTTTCGAATTTCTTTTTGAAAACCAATTTTTTGCATTTTCGTTGAATAGGAATGGTCTCGAAACACGTGTACAAAAAGATTTGTTTCAATTCCTAATATCAATTTAATTATAGGCGTTTAAAGAAAAATGTTCTTAAAATTCGGGGGAAAAAAACAGTCTCTAAAACCAGAATACACCTTTAAAAATAATATTTACACGGTATTTTTATAACTGTCACAGTAGACGTGTTATCTTCAGATAAAAGAGTTATTAGTCATTATCGGTTATGGTAATTATACTACGTTTATATGTTATCGTTTTAGTCATTATCTTAATTCTTATTGTTAACAATTGCATCTTTCAACATGTATAATCAGTCACATAATTGATAGCACATACCTTACATCGGAATAACTTTTGTATAAATGCACTAAACGACTTCAGTTTTTCTGACAAGTAAGAAGGATTAGATGACATGTGACGAAAATTTTTGGAAAATTCAAGGTTTTAAAGTTTGAAAAGACAACTTTATTATTTCTTTCGTAATGCCAGAAACTGAAATCGTTCGATCCATTTATAAGTTAAAAGTTATTCTGGTTTACAGTTTGCATTATCAATTATGTGACTGTTCGTATACAGCTCTGTTCCGCTCTAAGACGATGATGTGTCTTTCGTAATAAGAAAATCGCTAGTCAAGCCGCATAACTACCCTGATCCGAAATGTGACGAAAGCTGTCGTGAGCCATCGACTTATAGCAGAACAAAACTGTATTTACATATGCTACGATTGCATACAATGCAATCTTGTGTGCATACAATGCAATTGCATACTTGTGCGCATACAATGTTTAGACGCCTGTATCATATGTCTTTTGTTACAAACACTGATTTCTGGATCTACACTCACGAGAATTGTTGTGTATTTCTTGTAGAGTGCTTTCTCATCACTCGTAAATCAATCTGGTACGTTTTTAATATATATATATATATGATCTTTCTTGAAATCCTATAGGGTGGGTCAAAATTGAAGACTTACAATGGTCGGGTACTTAAGAGTCATTAAGATTGAACTTTACTCGCAATATTTTCTCATCTATTAACTTTTTGTGCATATGCATAATATGTTACTAATTCTTGATGTCGTTATGTAGAATTTGAAGTATGGATTCTACGCAGACCCAGAGAGGTATCTTACAAAAGCAGGTATCATTGGTTGCACTGTATTATTTGCATGCTCAAACATACAATTTATAAATTTTTGCAATAAATCTTGTGCGTCTGGATCGTTAATTAAAGTAGTTAAATCCATACATTTTCGCTTAAAATTCTCTCTCACATAACACCAAAGAAAATAAACTGCTTTTGCTAAACAATCAGAAGGAGATTGACAATCTGTAATTAAAATAATAGCCAATTTAAATAACACACGGAAAATATCTAGCGCGTTTTTCATATGGTTCAATTCCATAAAAATGTTTTCGTAACCATCGATATCAAAAACAGCCGCAAATCTCCCACTGTTACTTCTATTATAGCTCTCTAATAAATCCAATACCAAATTCCTTAAAGCACACATCATATAGGAGTTATTATCCTCGAAGGACCAAGTTCTTCTTCTACACCGGTCTGCACTTAGTAATGTCAATGCGAATTTCATCGGATCTATCAATGTCATATCATTAATTTTTATTACTCCACGTTCAAACGTTACGATATTTTGATTAGGAACACTGATATTATTTTGAAGCCGCAGTTCGTACTTTCTATTAATGTATTGTATGACTTCAGCATTTTCATGCATTTGCCCTGTATTGTTTTCAGCTGCCGTGCGTTTAGCACGATTAAATTGTTTTCTGAGACGTCTCGAACGTATAGTATTCCTATATTCGTCTAAAACTTTTCCTTGTGTTGATTCAATCAGATTCCCCGCTAATTGAAAATTTATGACAGAATTACCAAAGAATAGGATATGTGCGCCTAGGTTCAATAGAGATGTAGGACTAACTCGACCTTCTTCCTGATATTCCTCATAAATACAGTATGCCTGATATCCTATACCAACTCCATTGATACCTAAATTCCCAATGAGCACTGAGTTGTAAGCAAATCTAGTGGCCGCACTCACAGTGCTGCCATCACGAACAACTTTTGTAAGAAGAACATTTCCTCCGCTCGCTGCCAAACCAGCCACACCGCCAGTGATCGATAACCAGTCACAAAAAGCTTTTCTGTCTGCTAAGGGATTAATAGTTTCTTCGTGAACAGACCGATCTATCAGGTTCTGCGATGATCGGCCAAGACTCCACACACCAGTCACTCCAGAAGCTGCTGCTGCTCCTACAATCGTGACAATACGTAATTATCTATAACGTAATATTTTTATTCTTATTCATTATATTTCCTATTAAGATTATTGTATTCATCTAAGACGAAGGTGAGTAAAGTAATAGCATAGCATGGGACACAAACATTTATACGCTGAATCTCGTTGATTACGGGTCTTCTATTATTAAACAGTGGAAAAATACCACAAATAAAATTACGTATTGCTTACAGCATTATAGAAGGTAAACAAAATTGAAAGGCAAAATGCTGTTGATTTTAAGCATAATACGAAGTATATGTGCGTTCTGAGAAATTCATAAATCACTTAAAAATGCTATGCCTAAGAGGCAAAAAATTTGAAAATTAGATCAAGATTAAATTGAAAGTTTTTTACCTAGTACTACAGGAGCAGCAGGTGTAAATAAAGATGCAACACCTAATCCCAATCCTATCGCTCCTGTTACGGTAGCTGCTGTGTCAATACCATGAAGAATAAATGTCTTAGTTGCACACGCGGGAGAATCTTCTATTTCCAACCATACCCTTGAAGATTTTTCAGTAATTTCATATAACCTATCAGGCTGATAAAATCCATCTATTGGGAGAACCATTCTACATTGTGGTAGTGAATTCGATGTTTTATAGTCACACCAAGTTTTATATACTCTGCCACCTATATCGATATACCAAGTTTCATATGAAATTGGTTCCGCTTTACTTGTAGAGGCAGAAGTTTTAGAAGTACCACTTTTTAATCTTTTTATTTTAAAAACAGGTGTCGGCCTTGCATATAGTTCCTCTTTTTTTAGTGATTCGCTTTTTACGGGAAGCATTATATTAAAGATGATTTCATAGTAAATAAATTCTTTTTCGATAGCTCCATCTCCGAATTTACGTATTTGATCAAATATTCTATCTATTACTGCTTGCGCGTCTGGTTTATAACATACCGCATCGGTCACATAATGACCACCATCGTTAACGATCTTATCATTATATAGCACAACTTGCTTTTCAGATTCGTCAGAAGTTGTAGACTGTTTTGGAGGACCATATATAGAAAATCCAATATTCTGCTTCAAATATTTGTATTCGTTCTTATGATATTTTGTCCAGTCTGGTAAAAGTTCATAGTACTCTTGATGCTGGTATTCGGCAACCTTCCGTATATTATCCTGCACGAAAATGAAAACAAAAATTAGTAAAACAATTGGATTATCAAAACTACGCAAACTTAAATATTATATTAATATTATAATTAATATTTACCCAGTCTTCCTCTGTAGCGAGTTGAGCATTATCCATTTTATGTATCGATGCGAATAATACAACTTCCTTCTAAATACAAAGTTTTTTGAAACCTGGAAAGATGATTTATTTTAAGTATATTTATTGGCTAACATACATTACATACATATATTATATTTAGAGTATTACACAAAGGGATACGTTATGTAATATGTACATACAAAGTACTGGAGGTTATTTGGAAGCCAAAATAATTTTGATAATTATTTACAAAGTCGTTCTGTTCTCCAATTTTGATGAAATTTAAACGATACGTGGCTAAACATTTTGAACAACTTTTTCCTATAAATGTGATAGGCTTAACGAATAAAGAATGGTGTTACAAGTCACATTGGTGAATTCGTCTCGACAGCCTAACAAAATTTTGTTAACCGTAGAAGGTTCATTATTTATTTGGAAGTAATCTGTTAATAAATCTAAAGTTGCAGTCGTATTCTTTAAATCGATAATAGTATTTGTTAAATTGTATTAGATTAGATTAGATTAGATTACACATAATGTATCATCAACTTTAAATCTATGTAAAGTTAAAAAACCAAAACAAATAAATATTATATACAAAATCAGTTGTTCCAAAGCATAATTCGGAACAGCACCAGTACTTACTCATACTACAACCGCACGAGGTTAATATGTAATTACTAGACTGCAGGTCTTTACGCAAAATAAAATTGTTAAGCATTAATTGCAGGCTACAAAAGCTGAATACAAATTCACTTTTCCCGTTAATGTTCTAACATATTGAAAATAGTATATCAACATTCTTGAATTCTTTTGATCTCTTTACTGTTTTAAATTGCACTTACTCGTTTTTCTCATAAATGCATGAAATCCGCTGTCTAGAAATTACGTCATTTTATCTACGTTGTATCTTAATAACTTACTTAACTTACGATGTTCCCCGTTGAAACGCACATCCGACAATAAGTATAACTTCGATACGGGATCCGTATATATTTGCACGCATATGCGTATTTAATCTGGGGATGCCCCTTATTGAAAGTACATGTGTCAGAGAGTCTATACATTATACAAGATTATGTTTACCAATTTGAAAACTAAAAACTCACCAAAGAGCATGCTATCAACAAAACTTCGGAATAAACAGAATGTAAAGTACGTTAAATCGAATAACATTGTTCTCATCACGTGAAAAGAGTCAATCGTAAGTTCTCCTTATGTTGGCATAGCAAAGTAAATGATTCACTGATCGCGTAATGCATTTTTAAATATGTATTCTCCATAAAAGGAACAGATCTTGGAACTTTTCAGCCATTTTAATCACTGGTAACAACTGAAACGAAAGACACGAAACTTAAAAACTAGACTTACCAACTATTGAACATAATACAACTATCAGAGAGGAGATGAGAGCTCTCACGCCCGACGTTTTTATGCCTCCGACATAGTGCTGCCCCCGCACTAAATTCTATGTAGCTTGGACCACATCTTACACTCACAGTAGAGCGAAACGTTTAGGTTCATAGGTTCGCGGAGTAGACCAATCACCTAATGTATTTTTTTTTGTCTCACATTCGCGAGGCTCTAGAGCCTCCTTACCAGAGAGAAAATGAGAGTGCTCACGCCCGGGATTTTTTAGCCTGGACCAGAACCTGCATCATTAGCAGCGGATTCCAAATAATGCCAGAGTGGATGCTACTTCTATGTTAAAAGAGGCTCTGATCCATCTTAAAAGATGATGCAGGTTTTGGTCCAGGCTAAAAAGGTGATACAGGTTCTGAACCCCGAGCGTGAGCACTCTCGTTTCCTTCATTACTCTCTGTCCTTATCATT
This sequence comes from Halictus ligatus, assembly GCA_028454255.1. Lineage (NCBI taxonomy): Eukaryota > Metazoa > Arthropoda > Insecta > Hymenoptera > Halictidae > Halictus > Halictus ligatus. The sequence continues at coordinate 26,708,711 of CM052130.1, forward strand.
TCTGTGTCACATTCTACCGTATTGGTCGGAAATAATATTGTGGAACTACATGCATACACACATATATATATATATATCACAGACGAAATGTAGGAGTACGCCAGTCACCTTAAGCCATTTCGTGTCGCACGATATGAAATACCGACTCAGAGAGGATATTTTTTGCACTTTTCCGAATCAAAAGTCCCTGGTTCCCTCCAGGTCCCTCCGAGTACCCGATGGTACCCGAAGCGCCTATAGGTCGTTGCATCCATATTTCAATAGCTCGATGTATAAGTTCGATTTCGGTTCTTTTTCTGGCTCTTGTCGAATTCTTCGTTTTGCCCTTGTTGAATTCTTGAAATTTCTCTAGTTGGTTTAGGCCGCACTCTTTTCAGCGAGAATTAGGTTTGCTCTCGTGGACGGGTTAGATTAGGCTGTACTCGTGTATGGAGTTTAGAGTAGAATCTTTATCATTTATTATAGGTATATATGATATCGTATAAATACCGTTCGTCAAAGTAGAGAGCGCAAGAAATCTCGATGTCGGTATTTCAGATCGTGCAAAAATAATGGAAAATTAATAATGGAAAATTTCCCATACAGTGAATAATCTTGTAATTTTTACACCAGGGTTGCCAACTGTTTCTCGTAACCATCCGTAACCAATCACAGCAAAGCGTGAAAATTCGTTATTTTGAAATGAAATAGCAGTGAAAACATTTCCAAAACCATTTTTGGCAGAAACCTTCTACTGTCGACGTGAGTAGATATTTTATACATTAATCTATATCGATATTTGAAAATATGTCTGCTATATTTTTATATATGTATATACGTTTAATTTAACCGATATATTTAATAGATGCTAGTTTTGTCGTCTTCTTATGCAAGAAAGCTACCCAAATAAGCAATTTTTCAAATTTATGACTCGAAAGACGTAATTTCTTCTACTATTCTTTTGTAAATGTCTTTACACAATGACATTTCATGCAGAAATTGTATACTTAACGAAGCAATCGATGAGTTTATAATATTAACCTGTATAACGTGAAATATTTAATTTCTTCAATTTTCAATCAATTTCTGTGTATTAATTGAAATTATTTTCAATTTTAGACAGTACATTGTACGTTCAGCGATGCTTAAGGACGAAAGAACAAATTCTCAATCGCAACGTGTGATTTCACAAGTGCACAACAATTTTAAGCAATTACGAATATCTAAGTCATCGTCTGTTTTAAGTGAAAATTCAGTACAGAATTCAACGAATATAACTACTACCACAGACGAGTGTAATACTTATTTAACAGATAATAAGGAGAAGGAAGGAGAGATAAATAAATCTACAGAATTGATGCCACCGCCAAAAGTACCTTTGGCTTCGAAGACGCTTGTGCCTCTACAGGATAACCGTGATGAAGAGAACGACAAAGAAAATAGAAATGTCTGTGATTTGGACCCACAGAGAAAAGAAAACCAATGTAGCGTAAAGAATAAATATCAAAACGACAAGAAGTGGGTTTTAACAGATTTTGATATTGGACGTCCATTAGGAAAAGGAAAGTTTGGTAATGTTTATTTAGCTAGAGAAAAGAAATCCAAATTTATTATCGCTATGAAAGTACTGTTTAAAACACAAATACAAAAAGCTGATGTAGAACATCAAGTTAGACGAGAAATAGAAATCCAAACGCATCTAAGGTAAGAAAACATTAAATACCGTAACAAATTCCAAATTTGCTTTCGCTGTAAAAGTGAATTGTACATAGATAGTTTTAAAGAACAGTAATAATATTTTGAACATCGGCAGAAAAATTACCTCGAAATATTAATAAGTATTTATTTTTCTATACAGACATCCAAATATATTGAAAATGTATGGCTACTTTCACGACGATAAGAGGATCTACTTAATTTTGGAATATGCTCCGAACGGAGAGTTATTTAAAGAATTAAATTCTCAACCACAGAAGCGTTTCGACGAAGTTAGGACAGCTACGTATGTGTCTCAATTAGCAGATGCGCTCAAATACTGTCATAGCAAGAAAGTCATACACCGTGATATTAAACCTGAAAACCTGTTACTCGGAATGAAGGGTGAATTAAAAATGGCAGACTTTGGATGGTCCGTTCATGCTCCTTCTTCTAGAAGAAACACTTTATGCGGGACTTTAGATTATTTGCCACCTGAAATGGTTGTTGGGAAAACGCACGATCATACTGTGGATTTATGGGGTCTTGGTGTTTTATGTTATGAATGTTTAGTCGGTACACCACCATTTTTAGCTAAAACTTACGACGAAACATATGTGAAAATCAAGAAAGCGCAATATAAGTTTCCAGCTTATGTTAGCGAAGGTGCAAGAAATTTAATATCCAAGGTGAGGCGTTCGTTCGCATTAGGAACTATAAGATCTTTTTTTATGTTAATTTATTATGTTCGATGTTTTCTTCTTTCAGTTATTAGTTGTTGATCCGGATCAAAGGTTGCCTTTAGAAGATGTTTTGAAACATCCTTGGATCGTAGAAAATCGAACAACAGAACCACATGTTCAGTAATGAATAAATTGGTTTTAATACATACTCCACGCATATACTATACTTTTATACTCCACGCATATGAAAGAAGTATGCGGTGGAAGTTTAACAACAATATAACTGCAATTACTATGAAATAACTCTCCCTCGTATACGCATTTTACAAATTCAGACAAACGTTCATTGCATATTTTGAAATAGAATTTTATATATAATATATATATTTACAGTACATTTCAAGGGTCATGTATTTTATACTGTTAATTTTATTTATTGGGGCCATTACTTTTCAAAATGAACGTTTAATATTATTAATTCTTGATGTTTCTTACTTTACGTACATAGGTTTCATGAAATCCAATGCTAAACCACAGATCTGTTTTATTCGTATTAGACTGACATTTTACTGATAGGGGTACATGCATTTATATTTTAATAATAAGACATAACTGTTAAAATAAAAACGCATTGCAAAATCAAAGTGTGTGTACATTCAATTTGCTCAATAATAAGATTACGGAAATCATATGACATGCAATCGGAGACAATATTATGTGGACACCCTTTAAAAACTAAATAATAACTTTTTCAAAACTGGACAAAACAACTTTAGTCATGAGTCTTTTTGAGATGTTAGAGGGGTTAGCGTACTAGCGAATTTATAGAAAATATTTTAAAATTGTATAATGAAAATTTTTAATATGCATTTCGTACATCTAAATAAGTTGTATGCACGTACAAAATATCATTGAGATCGGTCGACTCTAATCGATTTAATTAATTTAATTTTCTCCCCGACTGTATATAATATAGAGAAGACATATAATATTATATTACGTATGACCAATCATTTCAGTTCTTTCTTTCTTTTGTTATTAAAATACGCAAATCGATCAGATTTAGTTTTTAAAATGGGTATTAAGATAATGTTTATTGTCGGTAAAATAAACCACGTATGTTGTATATAATTTCATTTATTTATGAAAAAGAACCATGACAACTTCCGCATCGCATATGTCTAGTGTTTAAAAAATAAAGAAAAATATAAATGTAGTTATTATATTCAAATGATCAACTAAGTCTTAATATTGCAACTACATCTTCGCTTAGTCAAGATTAAACTGCTTCGACTATAAAAATAAGGTCAAAGTGTGTACACTTTTTATTTCATTGTTGTTAATCTGAAAGAGTATTTTAAAATGGAAGATTGTTACGTACATGTGTAATATTTTTATTTCACGTTTCCATAGGTTCCATAACTACATCTACTATGGCTGCGTCGGTTGGAGTTTCCATCGGAGAGTCGTCAGATTTCTTTTTAATCGAATATAGCTTCTTTAGCTTTTCGTAATGCTTTATGTCCTAAAACGTATCATTTGTTAACCTAATATCATGTTAGAAACAAAGGTGTGTTTGTAGTTTATATAATGTTGAAAATATATACCTTCTCTTGTACAGATGGTCTTATTTTATCAAATGCTGATAAAATATGCCGCATAGAGATTTCCGGCTGACCTGTATAACGTATGTCCATTAATTCTCTCAATGCTTCTACACCAGCTTCTCGGATTAAGGCTGCCAAATCTGCTCCAGTATAACCATCACACTTGGCATTATACCCGATTTGTTCGAGGTTTACATCCGCAGCTAGTTTTGGTTTAGATGCATTCTGTATACAGCAATTATTTACAATGAAAATCACCTTGAAAACATTACTCTATATGCTTATCTACGATCTGTAAATTATATATATATACACATAGAATACCTTTGTCAGTGCTCTTAAAATATCGATACGATCTGCTGCTGTAGGCAGGTCTACATACAAAATTTTATCTAATCTTCCTGGTCTCAAAACTGCTGGATCAATAATGTCAGGTCTGTTACTCGCAGCCATTAAAAATACTCCTTGACGCTCTTCTACTCCATCCATTTCTGTGAGCATCTGATTAACTACACGTGAAGTAGCAGAATTATCGCCATCCGATCGTCTTGGACACAAAGCATCCAGCTCGTCGAAAAATATAACACACGGTGCGGAATTCCTTGCTCTCATAAAACATTGTCGAACTGCTTTCTCACTTTCGCCAACGTACTAAAAGAAAGCCAAAATACATTGATAGAAAAACTGAATCACTTGAACCCTGTATAAATTACCTGTAACAACCTGTCTGACGATTTTTTACATTTTTATAACAGTTTACAAATAACTTGAGGTGAGAGTGTTATTCTCGTCAATTCGAAACTACAAGGCAAAAGAATAAAAGAAACAAGATTTCTTTGGTTTCTCTGCTACTTACACGACCTCAAATCTGACTATGTACTAATAACTGTGTATATGGTCGTCCTGTTATACGCTTTCATGCGATATAACAAAATATGTAAGCGTCCCAAACACGCCATTATACTGATTATAAAAAATTATACCAGTTTGTTCTTTTTGTAAATTCGTTCAAACAATTGAAAAATTTACCATATTTAGAAGTTCTGGCCCCTTAACAGATATAAAGTTGATGCCAGCTTCATTTGCAATCGCTTTAGCTAATAATGTTTTACCGCATCCAGGTGGGCCACATAATAATACTCCGGTAGGTGTTGTTAATCCTAAGGCTGTAAAATGTTCGGAATGTCGAACTGGACCCTATAATGTTAAATTGAACAGAAGAAAAGAAGACAACTCAAAAAAACGTATTTGATCAGTTTAAACAAACAGGGAACTTCTAAGGAGATGTATATGGTTTTACCAGTATAGCCATCTGTAATTCTTCTCTTATATCTCTCAAGGAACCAACATCATCCCACGTAACGTCAGGTACGGTTGCAAAGCCTTCTCTTTTGGCTGACGGCTGAATAACGCGAAGAGCAGTTTCAAAATCACTGTGATCGATACATATATTCCTTAATCGTTCTGAAGAAAGTGGTGGATCATTACGTAACCAAGTAAGTAATGCCGCCAAATCCGGAGATTTCGAATTTTCTGGTATCACGTCCATCTCGATTAGCGCTTGAGGGCTTGCAGAATTGTTTGTTTTGTTTAATTTAACTGTGTTGTCTTGATTCGAAGGAGGTGGCTCGGTAGTTGCTTCTTCGTCTAAATTACCAGTATTTTCAAAATTTTCCTTTTCACCGTCTGGTTCGACTTCTTTCGTTTCCGATGATTTATTATCTGTTTCAGATCTGTTTACATTTTCAAGTACCCTAGTGGAAACAAAATAAGCGATACAATTCGCTGTCCATAATATAGTACGTTGGCTTTTATGTACACAGAGAACGTTGAATACCTATCCACAGCCGCCATAGCAGCTTCTCTAATTAGTGCAACTAAATCGGCACCAACAAAACCAGGCGTTAGCGAAGCTATGGTAGATAAACTAACATTGGAAGCAAGTGCAACTTTCTCTGTATGTACAGTTAGGATGTTTGTCCTCGCATCTCTATCCGGTATTCCAAGACACACTTCATGATCGAAACGGCCGGCTCTTCTCAATGCTGGATCCAATGAATCGGGACGATTTGTAGCTCCAAGCACCAACACCCCGGTACCATGTTCTTTCAAACTCAATTCTACATGATAAAACGTCATTCTTCGTTTAAAAATGAGATTGGAGGTCGATATAATATAATAAATACGATTTAGCGATAAGAATAATTTACCATCTAAACATGATAATAACTGGGCGACGATTCTTCTCTCCATCTCTCTCTGAGCAGTAGCTCTATGAGGTGCGACAGCATCGATTTCATCTAAGAAAATTACACACGGTGAAATCGCCAATGCTTGTTCAAATAAATCTCTAATTCGTGCTTCGCTTTCCCCTGATACTCCAGCCACAAGTTCGGGTGCTGCAACTTTCAGCAATGGTATCCCCAGTTCCTACATTTAAGATAAAAGATTAATAACGAGATAGAAACAATCGTAATGATTTGTAATTGCAGTCTTACTCCTGCGATAGCGTATGCCAGTAATGTCTTGCCACAGCCAGGTGGACCATGAAGCAGAAATCCTCTCGGCGGTGATATACCAAGTTGTTTAAAGATTTCCGGATGTTTCATATGAGCAAGCAGCTTACATACAGTTTTTAGAACTTTGTCGCAACCTCCTATGTCGGTGAACGTAACTTTTGGTTCCGAGACAGGGATCCCTTTCGCTTTCTTCATGAATATAAATTGATTGTTATCGGTCTCTTTATCGCGTTGCCTTTTTCTGTTAAACGGTTCGATCGGTATACCACTTGCTGCGGTCTGTCGCGCTTCTTTTGTAGGCTACAAATAAACCATTACATAACGTAATAATTTCATACACGATATAAAGATTTTTACAACTAAATTAATGAAAGCGATATTTTACTGGTTTTCTCTGTTCGATGTCCTTAGACGGTGTAGGTTTTTCTACATGCGAAGATGGATTCGGCTTGATCTGTCGATTCATCAGTTTGGTTTCGTCGGTCTTGTTATAAGTGTTCGAGTCCGCTTTACTCGCGTCGTCGTCGCTACTGATATCTATTAATTCCTTGTCACTAGAATTTCCATTTTGTTTGTTCTGTGACTTTTTATATACTTTCAACAACATATCGTCCAATATAGTATTTTGAGGATCTGACTAAAACCAATATATTTATGTTTAGATATGCTACTAAAAATAGTATTTATACAACATATATGCTAATACTTCTATATCCACTTCCTCTTCGTCATCCTCGTCTTCGCAAGTAGGCCAATCGCAAGGACAATGCTTTTTTGCAAACATCTCTGTGAGTTCGTCGTATGCTTTACGTACCAAAGCTCTAAACGGGCCTCGTTTCTTTATACGATAATCACGATATTTCTTTTGCAATGTATCTGCCATTTCATGAACATCAATGTAAACTTTGTTTTCATTCTCATGCATATACTAAAAATTAAACGGTATATATACAATATGTTTAAAATACAAAATATGAAAAAATTTTATTCAAAAAACAAAATTAGAACAAATAAATAAATTTATTTTTGTTTAATTCTACATTTTTGCAATCACATAATAAATTATAGTTGAACGTTTAATATAAAAACAAATTTGATTCGTCCCTATTTCAAATAGTATTATTTATATAGAATCTGCGAGTGAGGTGTAAAAAATTAATAAATAATTCATTTATGCGTAGGCTTAAACATTTCGAACAGTAAATAATTTGTAAAATTCTTCTGTTATGTATTTTAAATGTTGGTAGATAAATTTACCGCGCAAAGTGCGCATTACAAATGTGTCAGCTTTATGTATCCATATAGTTAAGTAAAGGAACTTTAAGAAAAGAAATCAGCGAATTACCGTTTGCACACGCGAAATTAATAACTGATCCCGGAGATCTCTATCAGAAAGATCAACTTTGAGTTTATTATTCGCAGCTTTCGATTTTGAATCTCCGCTGGATCCTTGTAACGGAATGATATCAATCGACGCATTCAATTTTCCAACCTTCTGCATTTTCTTACTGTCAGGAGTCATGAACGGTTTTATACGAATCAAATGATCATCAAATCTTTATGCCGGCCTCCTTCCAGTTTTTGACACGTGGTATCATGTAATTATTATTAACAATATTCATTCACCACTTCGTTTCTTAAACTGTAATACGGAAAAGAAGGTATATCACAAAAGAAAGAATAACTCCGAAACGGGTTATGTTGGAAGCCTAGAACCAATGAAAACGTATATACATAGATTGGCACACAAGTAGAAATTATTTCGCGTTTCAAAATGGCACCGTTACAAAATCACATCCGAGAACACCAGAGACAGAGAGGAAACGAGAGTGCTCACGCCCGAGATTTCATTGTCCCCGGTATAGTGCTGCCCCCTAGTCCAATCTTTAGCCTGGACCAGAACCTGCATCATCTTTTTAGCCTGGACCAGAACTTGCATCATCTTATCTGCATCATTAGCAGCGGATTCCAAATAATGCCAGAGTGGATGCTACTTCTACGTTAAAAGAGGCTTTTCTATGTAGGCTCTGATCCATCCTAAAAGACGATGCAGGTTCCAATACATGCTAAAAAGATGATGCAGAAAAATGGGGACGCTAAAATCCTAAGCGTGAACACTCTCGTTTCCTCTCTGATACAAATGTATGTATACACTTTCATGAACTGAATGTTACTTAATACAGAGAGGAAACGAGAGTGCTCACGTTCGGGATTTTAGTGTCCCCACCTTTCTACATCATCTTTTTAGCCTGGAACAGAACCGCCATCAACTTTTTAGCCTGGACCAGAACCTGCATCATCCTCTTAGCATGTACCTGCAAGGACCTGCATCACCTTTTAGGCTGGGTCAGAGCCTACATAGAAGAGCCTCTTTTAACATAGAAGTAGCATCCATTCTGGCATTATTTGGAATCCGCTGCTAACGATGCAGGTTCCGGTCCAGGTTAAAAAGACGATGCAGGTTCTGGTCCAGGCTAAAAATTAGACTAGGGGATAGCACTATACCGAGGACACTAAAATTCTGGGCGTGAGAACTCTCATTTTCTCTCTGTTTGTACGTATATTTGTTAAACACTAGTTTTCGTTGTATCATTATATCAAGTTTGAAATTTTGCTACGGTTTCTAACGTTTTCAATTTTTCATCTGCAATCTCTTCTTTCTTTTTTATTCAGTGATCCACAGGAAGGGAGAAAAATATGTAGATCAAAGAAAAAGATGTATAGCAGATTTATAGGTAGATCAGTGAACATCACCTAATTCGAAGATAAGGACACCAGAGTTTCGTCTCTGGTGTACTCTGTGTTTCCATGTGTGCGTGTAAGTATGTATATTGCAGTATATTGCTATTGTGAGTAGTGTTAGCCAGTGTCGCCACTCTGGGGAAATCGAGGGAAACACAGAGTTACCCTCTCTTTGTCGTTAGGAGATTAGTCACGTGACATTTGTGACATAGGCACGACACAGACGAAACGCGTCACGTGACCGGGTCGTGGCGGCAGCGTGGGGGAACAACGTTGTACAAGCTTTATACAGAGAGGATATCCTCTCTGCTTTATACTATAAGGTGCTATAAGGACATAACGGTAGGGTGGGAGGGGAGACAAGTTTTAATCTGGCGACACTGGCCGACATTGGTGTATTGGTGCTAGCATCGTTAGCAGTGTATCACACATGCGTATTTTGCTTAGCATATGGTAGGGATATCTACTGGATATCCATGGATATCTAACATTGTATTTTGGCGCACAAATGATCGCATATTCTTCTCTCCCCTTCTCTTATTTTTCAAATCGTCTGATACCACACAGTATATAGTAACACTACTACAAGAATGATTCTGTGCTCGAACGATACAAATAATGGACAATTAGTTGTGTTCTCGAAATAAGTTTATTATCGTACCATTCGGTAGAAACAAATTCATTGAAAACGGAATCTGAAGGCGTACGCATACTTTGAAAACTCACCGGGTGTACGAAGCGTTAGCTGTTGCGTGTAATTGTACATATTTCTACTTGTATCAATTTTCGAAAACAAACGGTGTTGTGTTCGTTGCATTGCGAATACTTCAGATAATAACGAAAAGGCGGGAACAAAAAGAAGGAAAAGTTAAAGAACGGAAGCAAAGGCTAAGGTCGTGCGCGGTGTGTACTGCATAATGTGTGTTGTGGATTAATGTACCCTAATACTTTCAAGTGATTATTAAAATTTGTTCGATTGACTGTTTGCAAAATAAACTGGAAACGGCGTGGTGACCGATCCCATCCGTATTTGTGAACTGTTAGTGAAACGATGTATATACTGGGAACATTGTAATAATTTCATGATTTTCCCGAAAGCCCTTATATACATATATAGGAAGGATTTGTGACGAGATGAGTGAAATATTGTTATTCTAACACCTTGTAAAACTTGATTTTCTAGAATGGCTTCTAATACGCCTTCTTTCCCGCGTATGCTGAAAATGCTGCGGGAAAACAGTAATATTAAGGATAAACGCGAAGCTTTAACCTATATTCGTAGGTAAGTTTGACCACCTTTTATTCTTAACTTTACATATTTTATATATATATATATATTAGATATTTAAGTAGAAAACAATTTGTTTGTTTATATTAAATGATAAATGTAAAACATACGAGAAATTTGCATTTCTTCATATATCGCGTTTGATGTACTTATATGTAGTATTTGCATACATATAAAATACAATAAAATGAGCAATTTTATTGGAATTTATTTTATTTGGTAGAAAAAAGTGATAGAACAATAAATAATTGTTGTTTTCTATTTAAAGGTTGTTGTTAATTGGAAGCTAAGATAGATTAATCAATCGTTTACTTTCCACCACAGATAACAGCTTAATGTATTTACCACTATCGCCAGTAGCAATTCCTGTTATTATTTCGATCATATTATAATTTTATAAACTTTCATTGTTACTGCTGCTGTACCATATGTATCTGTGAGTTATAAAGAGTGAAAATGATTTTTGCAACAATAAAGTTTATAATAAAAGAAACAAACTGTTATTCGACCCTAGTTTTTCTAAATTGGTTCTAAAAAATTTCTATATACGAATTTGCAGTCTACTCGTAACAAAAATGATCCGTAAGCAAACGTGATCTGTAATGTCTAATAAAACTTATAAAAATGTGTTTATTAAGAATTCACATAATTTTGTTTGCAACTCGTACTCGGAGAAACGAATCTTTTCGATCGTTTCTAACAAAAGCATTGTTGCAAGTCCAGGTGTAACAGGTGTTCTATTGTTAATTATAGTAGTCAACATTCTCACGACTATTAGCAGCTAATCTTTTTATAATCGAAAGTTACTTCAAATATGTTTGTGCTCATTTATTTGCATTATAATAAGTTAATTATAGGAGTAAGATCTAGAAAAGATATGCTATCGAATCTTAATTGGTAATGGGTAAATTTTCGTATATAATATCATACATAATTATTTTGTTTATTTCAGCAACAGCAAGAGGTTGGAACAAACGAAAGCTATTAAAGAGGAACAATACAAAGAACTATACAAATTAGTCATTGATGTATTTGCGAGTGGAAACAATGATATACAGAATGAAGCATACGAAACACTAAATGTTATCATTCAAGACTTCAGAGATCATTCGTTGAATTTGTTCGAAACCATGTCACAAATAAGTCAAAAAACTAGGTCTGTTAAATCAAATATGTAGGATATTAATGAATTGTTGTACAAATTCTCTCAAATAATAGTATTTAAAAGTATCGTTTAAAAATGATAAAACCTATAACAAATGTAGAATTTTTTTATAAACTAGAATTTTCTTGTGTCACTTTTTATGCAATAATGTACAATTATCTATACATCGATATGCAGTTTAGATTTGTTGATTGTTTATTATTTGATTTCTAATGTTTAAATATCGGAATTGTTTAATTGCATTCGATAGAATGAGATAATAACTGCTGTAGAGAAAAATAATTTTACAAATTTAATGTATGAAATATTGATATAATTTCAGATTAAAAATTCTTAAATTATTAGAAGTAGTCGAGGACAATGCTATATCAACGGTTGCTTACGATGCGCATACTTTGAATTTTTTTAACAATTGTATGTGTACAATACAAACTAATACAATGCCATGGATAGCACCTGGCGTATGCACAGATAATATTCAAGCTTTGTCAGAAGCTGAAAGTAGACAGTTATCGGATGACCAAAGATTAGAAGAGGAAACAATTAATTATTGCATGATTTTGTTACGGAGGTTGTACAAAGTGGCTGCAGCAACATCAGATCCAAAAGTTCAAAGGGTATACCGAAATGAATAATTGAAACGAAACAGATATAGATCAAATACGTTCTATTTGATTTGTAAAACTGGAAATCAAATATATAAAAAAGATTTTTATTCTTGCAGTTTCACGCATTATTGTTAGACAAAATAATGCTATTAGCTTATATGGGTCATAAGAGGCAACGAAGTCATGCTTTAAAACTTTTAGAACAATCGCTTGCTACAGACATAACGTCGTATATTCGTACTAAATTACCAGAAGCGTGGGCTCAGTATAAATCGTTGTTACAATCCACATACTGCAAACGTATGCTACTTTTAGTATCGACGTGCGAATTAGATTGGGCAACTCAATGGAACATTAGTATTCAATTTCTTGGCGTGGATCTTCATCGTGGTGCTGGTTTGATAAATAACTTACTGAGCGTCGAAGAGAAAGCATTCAAGTCTGTAGACACGGTTATACGCAGGTATACATAACAATTGCGAACAAGGTAGTGTTCATTTACAGAAATTAATCTAGTCTGATTATTTTATGTTTCAGACAAGCATTTCTTTCATGGAAATTACTGGTGGATAATTTTGCATTAGATCCGCAGGAGCTTGCTACCGCTAGACGAATAAAGTTATTGTGTGTTCCATTGAACGCTAAAAATAGTAAAAGTGAATTAATAGCGCTAACAAAATTAGAAGTCTGGTGGCACGTAATTATCAAACTTTATAAGGACATTTCTAGATTTGTCAATCCAGTAATCACGCAATTTCTAAACTTCTGTTTCGGACCTCTCGGAGATACACCATTGATGTCTTCGAAATTTGAGATAGTAGCTTCGCCAGGGAAAAGATTTTACAAAACCAAAATTATTGCTGTAGATGCTTTATGTCAACTCCTTGTCACCAAACATGAAAATAACGCAGTATTTTCGCCAATCTTGGAAGAGAGACTTCCACATTCTCTGTCTAATTCTATTTTTCAAGAGTGTCACAAATGCTTTATTCATAGTGTAGGAGAAGCTTGGCTTGTTCTTAGTCAACTTACAGATGCAGAAATGAAAAATAGACATCAACTTGGTAAAACATTATGGTCAAGTTTAATTAACTACATACAGGAATCGAAAGCACAAGTAAAGGTTTGTCGATATCTATACGTAGGTGATAATATTTAATTATTATAGAGAATATTTCTTAATACAGAAATTCAATTAAACACATTGCAAAACACTTATTTAGTAATATTATCCTACAGGAAGTAATATATAAAGATCTACTGCTGGTTATCACCGAATTGACGATTTGTGCTTCGGATAAGCCAATGATCAGAAATTTAATCCTTGACACAGTCCTACCTGAAATTATTGCTTTCAACAAGAATTTCGATTGTGAAGATGAAGTATTATTAACCATGATATTAAAGCTTGTTCAAATTCCACTATTAAATGATGCTACGAAGTGAGTATTTAAACTACAAATATAACGCATGTTAATTATATTTATTACTGTACAAAGTCAGATAAACACGCAAACATATTATTAGTCGAGAAATTTCTCATTTTTGGATCACGCAGTTTTTCAATGTCTTAAATTGGTTTCAATTTGAAAATATTACAAATTCCTATTAACAAAGTGTCCTGTTCCACTGAAATCTCATAGTCTTCTGAATTTTGCCAAGAACTTTATCGCATTTTATTACGTCACTGCAATGTACATTTTAGAAAAATGAATTCTCCGTATCATTTTTACTGTTTCCATTTTATGTAAATACTAATGTCTGTATACATAAAATAATAACACTATACACATATAATCATAAAAAGGGAATAAAAATTGCTACAGAAGGGAAAGGAAACTAGTTTCAAAAATTACAATACACATTGTTTGTAAATATTATATATAAAGGGAGAAAACTAGATTTATTTTAAATATTAAGGATGACGAAAAGTATGGTAAATGTATGATATCGAATAAAATATTATGTAGTTTATAAACAATGCTTTTAATACATATCTATTTGAAATAGATAATGTTAAAAATCGTATAAACGAGTACAAAATTATTCTTTTAAGGAACCACTATGATATACTAAAACATCTGTTTACACAAACTATTAAGTCTGAAACGAAGAACGAGTATTACGCCCATGCACCAAAATGTTTGAAAGAAATATATGAGAAATTATCTACACTATTAAGTACTGAACAGAAAAATGAGTAAGTTGCTAGAAGTACAACGTGTATCATAATTTTCAATCCCATTACTATATTTTATTTATTATTACCTTATTACGAATATAATTATATTATTCTTTTCTAGGACTGTTGTGTTTGAATTGTGGCGAATTTTAGCAGAAGTGCTAACAAAATATATGGATGATTTGCAAGAAATTAACGAGGGTAATGCTGCAGAACACAATTTAAAGACTGTTGAATCAATAGTAATATTTCCATTTATGTACATTAGTTTGGAAGACCATAAGCAAGTTAGTTTTCAACATATTTAATTTTTACGGAATGTAATACAAAGATGATTCTTTTAATTTAATATCTATGCTTTTCACATTAGGTACAAGAATTGATCAAAGTTTGGAAAAATTTGTATAAACAGTTTGAGATGCGAGCAGATCTTATCGAAACTGTCAAATCCAATGAAATTTTATTAAGCATTGCGAATGCTATGCAGTGCTGTATAGTGAAAAATGAGAAATCTTGTCGTCTGATCACAAAATGTTTAGACATTTTGTTAAGTACCGTCAACTATAAATTTTTGCTGGGTACTTTGATAATTATATTAACGATCAAAATTAATGTCGAATACAAATATTTTGCAACTAATTTGATTGTGATTTTTCAGCGAACGTAGAAGTTCCATCTATTATACACCTCATTATAGAACTTATAACTTGCTCCTTGTCCAATACAAATATTGCAGAATGTGAAGCTAGTCTTAAAGCTCTCTCTGCAGTACTTATTACGATCTATGGTCATAATCCTCAAAAAGTGATATCGTATTTACAAGTTTGTAGACCAGCGGTTGAACTGATTCTTTCGTCTAAAATGGATGCGATAAATAAAGAAGTATGCATCTAATGCTTATTTTTTTTTTTTTTCCAGTTTTATACGTATAGTGGATTCTGTTAATTTGAGATATCGTTTAATCAGGGTAACTGTATATTCGAGGTAAAGCTCAAAGAACAGTAACACAGAATAGATCTGATTCTTCTTGTTTTATTGTTATATTTTAATAAATAACCGGAATCCGCTATATTTACATAAGTTGCAGTATTATAATATGCACTTTTTTCCACTTTTAGGTAATAAATACGTGGGAGACTATTGTCAGTATTTTCAAAGGTCTTAATAAACTGGTTGATTATGATCTTATTTTATCGTACAAGAAAGCTATTATTCTTGCTTTGAATCACAGAAATCTTGATATACAGAATCAAGCAGTTTCACTTTTTGAACTTACGAATGTGTTAAGTGGAAATGCTAAATCAATATTTCAAGAAATAGAAATCGAGACTGGTAAAGATAAAATATCACGCAGACGCGATGCTACAAAGAGGAGCGATGTCATTGAAAAATCACCAAACCAAATTAAAATGGTTGGTAGCTTTTTAAATAGACGTTCCTGCAGCCCGAAAAGTATAGTGAAAGAATCTGGTAAAACCGATAAGAAAATACTACCTGATTCTAACTCTGAGGTAAATATATTCGATGTACATGTCCAATCACATAACATAATTAAAATTACGTTCGAGAAGTAGCGAACAATTGCTTGTAAATTATCAGTATACTTTTAAACATTTTCAAATGGAATCATAAAACACAGTGTTCTTTTGGCGTTAGTACCCTTTCTCAATATGATTGAAGTCTCCGATCATTTTTCTGAACTTTTGTAACATTTGTTTTTTCTTGATATTACGTGCATACCATTTCTCAATTAAATATTGTATAGAATGAGTTTACGGTAGACTTATAAATTACAATATATCATGTACCATGCGTGTTTGGTAAGAAGAGACTCGGAACGGTAGAAAGAAAGGCAAGAAAGAGGAGTAAGCTTCTCGCTCCGCCTCTAATCCCCACCTTCAACTGCTTTGGGGTCCGACTGCTTTGGATAGCCAGATTGTTTCGTGCCGAGTGGACTCGGAATCCTTCGCTTCTTCCATCTTTATTCGAAGGAATCTAGCTGAAGAAGCTCAATAAGACCCGAAATCTTCCCGAGTCTCTTCTTGCTAGACGGGGGCACAGTGGGCAATTTCGACAAAATCGGATTCAAAATCACAGAATTTTCCATAGAAATGAAGTAGAGCGATGAAACTTTTTCTGTTTCGCTTCGAATATTCTCTTTATTATATTACCGGTTAATTTTAGGATTATGTTTACATCAAGACTGATCTAAGATTTGATGTCAGCCGTTTGACCGACCATCAAAAAGAGTCATTAAAGCGAAAACGAGATGATATTCCAGCGCTTTATAACGACTTGTCGCAGTCTTCGTCACAGGATACTCAAAGTTTACAAGAATGGTTTGATAGGAAAAACGAAGTTTTAGCTAAAAAAGATAATATTTCAATGAAAAATGCTATAAACGACGAGGCAAACAAAGAGAATAAATTGAAAATGCTAGAATCGGAAATCATAGACAAGACAACTATTCAGAATGATGGAATGTCGGTAGAACATGTTGGACAAAACATAAAGGACGTTATAGAAAACAACGAAAATTTAGCCGTAACGGTCACAGCAACAGAAAGTTGTGACAATTCCGCAGAAGGAGACACAAATAAAGGCAGCGATCAAAGGCTGTCCCCATCCGTGTTAGATACTGGGAAACGACGAAGCCGACACAACACAATTATGACGCCTAGTATTTCTCAGACGGTAGAAGAGACTAACAGCCAACCAGAACAGTCCGACACAACTACGGTCAGGGAAAGAAAATTGAGAACAAAAGAAATTCATAATAAATCAAAAATCGGTAATAAACATAGACTGTCGAGTGATTCGAAAAGCAAGTTTCTTGAAACAGAGAGAAGAGGTATTAAACGAAAAGCAACTTCGGACAGTGATAGCGAAAGTACGACTCAACGTCGACGCACCAAGGTTAAAACAATGGCAGTAAACTATGATACTCCTACCGATAGCGATAGTTCCAAAACTACAGAAGTTGATAATATGGAAGCATTGATCGAGGATGGAAGTTTGAGTCAACGGACCAAGAATGAAATATCACGATTACGTATAAATATGGTATTTGATAGTCCTTTATCAAACAGTCGTCGATCCAAGGGTCACGAAGATAGCGTTAAAGAAGTTACTGGCAAGAAACAATCTCCTGATAGTAAAACATCTAAATGGAAAGCCGGTGATATTAAAACTGGCGATTCTTTGAAGAAAAACCAAAAAAGTAATGACAAAGAATTAAATAAAGGTCCATATGTAAGGAAAGGAGGTAGATTGATCAAATCGAAATCGAATAGAGACAAAAACAATGAACTTGTTAAATCTGAAGATAACGATGCGAAGATCACCGTAGAAAACAAGGGAGGCGAAACGGGAGGAGTAGAGAAGAAACTAGAACAAGAGGAAGTGGAAGAAGAAGAGAGCAAAGAAGAGGAGTGTAAAGAAGGGAATACAGAAAAAGAGGAGAAAGGAAAAGAAAAAGAAACTGTACAGATAGATATATCAAAGACTGCGGTAGAAGATATTGAAAGCAAAGTGCCCGATGCTGATTCGATAGTTGATACGCCTAAAATTGTAGAACCTAAGGATGATGAATCCAATACCGAAGTAGAAAATAGATACGTTGCCGTCGGAGAAACTGTTGTAAGAACCGAAGATTCCAAATTGGTTGAACATCGAACACAGACCGAGGACGATACAGAGGATATAATAGAAAATTCGCAGGACGTGTCTGAATTACAAAAGAAGTGTAGCGAGAAACAATGTTTTATCAAAATCAATAAAATTGGTGAGGCGTGGCAATCACCAAAACTTCAACGGACTCCTGGTGAAGATGAAGAGATGGGAGAGACCGTTGCGAGTAGTTGCGACGACGACAATAACGAAGTTCCTAAAGGTAATTTTAAGGGATTCGAGGTAGGCGTTGAAGTTGATTCCGACAAGCCAAAGATATCGACTCCAACCGCTGATAACAATTTGTGTGATAATGGGAAATACGTCATAGTTGAAGTACAAAAAGCGAACGAGGGGTCATCGGTGAAATCCGTTCTTGGGTTTTCCTCGCCAAAAAGTTTGACCAAGCGTCAATTGAAATTTAAAGCTTATTCGGCACAAGGTCGTGCAGCACATATGTTAGGGTTAGTGACAAAACAAGCAAAGATGGAATCTGAAACTTACACGGTGACTGTAGACGACGACGCTGCAACGAAGAAACTCAAGATTAAAGACACAGAAAGTGAAACAGGAAAGAAAGAAAAGAATCCTACGCTTAAAGAACCTGATAAAGTAACAGCTACGTGTAGTAGTCGACAAGAGAAAATTTTTAATAACATGAGGTCGTCCGACTATTGTCCATCGCCTTCGATGAAATTGTTTTCTAATTTGAAAAACGACGGGGAGAAGATTTTTTCGAGAGTAGACAAATCGGTAGATTCTGTATCTATTCAAACTGATGTCCAGGTTGAAAAAGTGAACGAGGGAACGTCGACTGAAACGGAGGAATTGCCAATTTTAGAGTGGTCAAGTGCAAATCCACCTTCGTTGACTGCATCGCCTAGCGTTAGTATTCTTAAGCGTCAACGACAGTCGATACCAGAACCAGATCCAGAGTGCACGACTCCTAATAAGGTACTTATCTTTTTCAATGTCTATTTAGTACATACAAGTACATATACATATAGGTCCGGTGTATGCAAATACATTCTATAAACTTATTACTTTCTTGCAACGAACTAGAAATATCGTCTCGAGCAAATCGTATCTATTCCGTGATACAAGGATCTGTGAAACTTGACCGGTTGTACGATCAGTGAGAATCATGGCATAGCGTTTCCAGTAGCCTTTAGCTTTTGAGTAGCCAGTAAAAAAGCAATATCAACCATAATACATTCTATTTCTTTATTTCTTTACAGAGAAAACGAGTAAGTTTTGCGGATCCACCGGTTTCAAAAGAAATGGGATATGAAATTGCAACGACCGAGTCTCCACACAAGTTTAGTAAATCGATTTCTCGCTTGTTGAGTCGTAAAGATTCGCCTATAAGAGCGAGGCATATCAAACCGAGGCTGATACACGTCGAGTCCGAGAAGATGGATTGCGACGAAGACACAGACGTGACAAATGTATCCGAACTTGATTTACAATGCGAACGAGAAAATGAATTGTTAACGAAAATAGCGGAAGATTTGGAATACTCGGAGAATTTTGCAATAGATACCGATCACGGTCAAACGTCTTGTGTTCCCGTTGAAAACGAATTAATAGACGAACATTCTGTAGAGGATAACGTTCGAAATAAAATCAAGATTCATGATTTGAACGTTGAATTTGAAATTACACAGAATACAACATTTTCTGCACGAGCGGAAACAAAAGACAATGTTGAGACAGGTACTGTGAAAAGATCTGATAACGCCACCAAGAACAACACTGAAGCAGCCGCAGCTGACACGAATGACGATCTATTTAATGGAGAAGAAACAAAGCATGACGATGCAGAAGCTAACGGCGACGCGAACGATCAACAGAATGTTTCTATGCGAAACAGATCAGAGGATTCTCTTGATTACGATATTGCGAACGATTCGGTTATACAGAGTTCGTGCAAAGGTCATTCGAATGCCGATAGTTTGGAGGACACAGTGGACGTACAGAATATCTCGAGCTTGAACTCTACAACGAATTCGGATGAAATTTTCTGTGGAAAATTGATGCGAACTAGTACGAAAGCGGTAGACAGCGCAGAAGAACAAGATACTTTGCCAGTTACAGACTCGGTCTTTGGAAGCTTACCGTTGAGCAACGACAGTCAAAACGTAACTCAATTTGACGCAGAGATGTCTGATCCAGAGCTTCTCGACTCCACGCAGCCCATATATCCGTTGCTGACTTCGTCTTCAGAACCTATACAGACTATCGTTGAAAAGTTAACGAATCCTCTGTGGGTGCAACATCTGTCTTCGTATCTTCGAAGCAGAAACCTTGAAACTATTGGCGACCTTGCGCGACTATCCGAGCGTGAAGTGAACAGGATGCCCGTCAAGGGTTATTCGAAGGTTGAATTGGTAAGAAGCGTCTTAAAATGTTACGAAAGAACACACGTTGCAAAAGAAACGAACAATGCGATGGAACGCTTGGGCAACACTTCTGAGATCGAACCACCACTTAATGTAAATAACAATGTACCTGTATCTCGAACAAACACGATATCCGAAGAGCAAGCATCAAAAGTGACTTCTGAATCGACTGCGAATGACAGGACAACGCAAGATATTCACGATACGGATATAATCAAGGCAGAAACCCCTGACTCGCCTGAAAATCCAATAGAGTCAAGTTTGGCTGCCACTTCGAGTGAACTTGCCGTATCACATGCTTCTGCTTCCGTTTCAAAAATATCAACACCCACGTACGTTCGAAATGTTATCTTACCTTTTTTATCCTGCATGTTCGCTAGTTTATGCTGATCCACTCGACTTGCAACGTTTACTCGTTGCAATATAAATCATAAAATCCTGCTTTAACTTTCGAGCGAGCACGCATAGTTTTGTAGAAGGGAGTTTTGTACTTTCTATTAAGAGCGATATATATATATTTCGTTTTGCCATTTCTGATTAATGTAGTAGCGATATACTCGTATTAAAGTTGCACGAAAAATTGTCTTAACAACGTAATAAGTAAAACAAAGTTTATTATTTAGTCGTGGTGGACCAATAACTACGAATACCACCTTGAATATCTCGATTATTTATAATAATATGATATATACAAAACTTACATGTCACCGAGGGAGCAAATATTGCGATGCAAATGTTTTTCAAGGCGTTTCGGAGTTTTCAAGGTCAACTTGATTTATTCAGTTGGAACAGCGAATCGATCGAGCATCAAATTACGCGTAAAAATGTATGGACCTTCGTGTGTTCTAAATCTAATAGTTGACGAAATATTATTGAAATAATTTTAATAATACCTTTCAGTTAGTGGGTACGTAGTAAAAATTATTTCGATAATATGTATCTCGTTACCTATTAGATTTAGAACACACGAAGGTCCATACATTTTTACGCAGAATAAGACACACACACACACACACACACTCTTCTATGCAACAGTCTACGACTTAACTTTTGTCATGTCAAGTGGATCATTTTGAAATTAATGTGACAAACTACCGATTAATAGTCGATATAATTATACTTCTGTTTAGAAACATGATCAGCATACCAGTGTCGTCTATGTTAGATGTTGTCTTCTCGTCACAAGCAGATTCTGGACATTCTACTATGTCTAAAGCAATGGCTGCTTTACACGCAGCGAAGACTAGTGCTGC
Source organism: Halictus ligatus (assembly GCA_028454255.1). Classification (NCBI taxonomy): domain Eukaryota; kingdom Metazoa; phylum Arthropoda; class Insecta; order Hymenoptera; family Halictidae; genus Halictus; species Halictus ligatus. The sequence goes on from CM052130.1 coordinate 26,730,503, forward strand.
TTGTACCAGTAGTGACTCTCTTTGTTCGTCGAAACCTGCGCCAAGTAAAGTCACAAAATCTGCCGAAGCGCAAACATCTTTAGAAGATCTCCTGGATGAAATAGATGTTAATTTGGTATTGGAAAGCGCAGTTAGAAGGTGTACTCCAGAAAAAATTTTTATGCAATACAAGGTAACTATTTCACTTTTATTGGAAAGCTGAAGCTCGTGGCCGTGTGAGCGTAGATTACTGATCTCGTATGTTTCTATCCGCTATTATTTATACCGAACGGGTGAAAATTACACTAGAAACTGGTTAGAACTGAGAAACATAGTTGAATGGCCTGGAAAGCATTCGAATTCGAAAAGAAAAAAATGTCAATAGTAAAATTAGGTTTTCTTTGCCTTAAGAAATTGAACTTTATAAATATTGTAGATTCTTCAATTTTCCGTTGCTTCAAATGGAAAATATTGTTACCCCTAAAGAAACAGTAGGAGAGTGGGGTTTTCGTGAAACTGAAAAATCGACATCCAGATTGTATAGCAACCTGACAAAAAATGTTGTAATTTTTGCAGAACAAAATGAGGCACGTACCACAGGTGGATTTGGAAAGAGAAACGATAAGAATGCTCGGCACAGAGAGCAGGCCGAATTGCAACGAAACAACATTGAAATTCGCTTGCCGTGCTTGTGGAATTAATAAAGTGTTACTGCGGCTTCCTGATATTTTTGCCTCTGAAAAACAGTTTTTCGTGAAACTATTGAACGCCTACCGACAGAAGATACGAACCAGCGATTGCATGAATATCCTCGATTTCGCCGAGGTTAAAGATGCTGTTTGCGAGAAGTGTACGTCTTCCGAGCTCGCGGAGATGTTGTCGAAGAAGCTGAAAGAAGAAGAACAGGAAGGAATAAGAACGCCCATGACGGAATTGTCCAGTTTGGATGCTATGTTGAAGAGATTGCCGATCGATGTAATTATTAGTCACACGGTGGCAAACGACGAACTTATACCGTCGCGGCTGGTTTTGGACATAGCTTTACAGAACCACGGTCCCAGTGATATAGCACAGGCTTTGGAGTCTCAGTCCCCCGTTCTCACCAAGAACGTTTTTTACAAACTCTGGTCCGACCAATTTGCAGTTGACCATATCAACGAGTGTAATCAATCCGACGAAAGTTTGCTGACAATTTTTAAAGCCGTTGCTTCGAAACTCAGCGAGAAAGATCTTTTGCAAGCATTTTACGAATCTATGAATTCCAAGATCAAGGCAAAAGACGACTCGAAATAAAAATCACGTGTCGCGCCGGGGATCGATTTGTCGTTTACATATGTTTCTGACGTTCATTATACATACATCAATATTGATTATAATCACAATCACATTCAATTTCACTTTCTTTTTTCTCACGACAACAGCCTTTATACTTGACATATGTATATTACACATTCTTAGAGTTATCGAACTATATTTCACAGATAGGTCCATCTAAAAGTGGTATTGCATAGTAGCCTAGCGTTTAAGTTCATTAGAATATTGTGTTTTAAGAGAAACAGAAACAATGTTTTTTCGTTAACATAGTTTGACGCTTGTTCATGCGCAAATTCAACGTGTAGCAGATATTGTCAATAATATTTGAAATGAGATTACATTAATCACACTAATTGTTATATCTCCTTGTACATATTTACTGCTGCAGAAAGGTTCACTTTTTATTCAATCACACACTAGCACATACTAACATTTTTATTTTTTCATTCATTCTGTTAATATTTTCTTAGAACTGAACGGTCAAATATGTACACCCGAAGCATCAACTATAATAACTTGTTCATTAATGTTTTGCAACTTGAATGTCGAACAAAAAGTAAAATTTCAAAAAAAGTGGTTCATTGTCTGAGTTCGATGAACGCGCCACTTACGTTTCTTCTGAAAAATGGTTAGTCATTTTATACAACAATCAAAGTACTGTAACAGTTTTTTATTTTTTTTTTTTTTTTTTTTTTTAGTCAAAATTCCAAAGATTTGACCAAATTTAAAATTATTATTATTTAAGTAATCCGCTAAACATGCTTACGTTTGAGTTCTATCGATTGGCATGTAGTACTTAAAATTTTTTGAACACTTGGTTTTCATGGTCTTTAAGAACAAAATAGTGTAAATATTATATCTACATAAAACATAGTAATGTTTCATGAAAAGCGCATAACGCAATTTTTACGTACTGTAATATTTGCCAATTACTGTATACATTGTAAGTGATAACAAATAATTAGAATTTTTCATTTTTTCTTTTTAATTTATGATTGTGTGTTGAACGAATCGGCATTTTAATATATATTAACTGCGAAATTAATTTAAAAAATAATCTTTAAAGCAATTTGATATGTACTTTTCTCGTATTAACCATTTTGCAAAAATGTCTATACCATTTGACGCATAAACAATCTAAAATGTTGGAAAACTTTAGGGAGCGCAAAATAAAAGTATTACATTATCTATTTTTCTTGACATACTTGTAACTCGATGTTGAAGTTTTCTAAAAACTGAGATAAATAAAATAACGTTGCAAATATGTTTCCGATATTAAATTAAATAGTTGCCGATGAAAATTAGGTTTGAATCCTTTTCTAATTTTACGATAGTATGTAATATAAAATTTGAAACAAAAAAGATGTTATTAAAATCGCTTTATGTAATATGTATACTCCACAGAAAATCGTATCGATTGTATTCAAAATGTGATCAATCGTGGATACGCTAATATTTCAGTGCGTCGCATTTTATTTACGTAAAAATATTTACAAACGAGTGTGAAACCTCAACATCTCAATTTTACTTAAAAAATTAAGAATTTAAAAGTTTATTTTAGCTGATTTTTATTTATCAGTTATCTATAACAGTATTGTAATCATCCATGAACTTTTTTATACTGCATTTTATTTACCAATATTGAATAAATATTAGTGAATCTCAAAAAAAACAAAAAATATACATATATGTATATCAGGAAGCAACAATTTATTAGCATATTCACATATAATTAGACAGCGGATCTTTATACAAAATAAAAATTTTCTATCCAATTTTCTTTCTCAATATGTTTCATAGGTCGAAAATAAAGTAACAGTATTTTTAAACTCTACTAATGTTTTCATTGTTTCGAATTATACTTGCTCATTTTTGTCATAAACGCGTAAAATCTGCTGTCTACATATAATTGTATACATACCTAATAGGGATAGAAAACTCTAATTTTCAAAAAAATATGTATTTTTATGACGTTTTCAAATATACAGATTCTAGCATATATATATGTATATGTATATATATATATATATATATATGTATATATACAAATCTTGGACAACTCTTCAGAAGTTGTTGCTCGACAGGTGCTGATTCGATATTCACTCCTCAAAAAACATTAAGGGATCACCTCTACGAACCCGATAAATTGGGTCAACTTCAAACGATTATAACTTCGGCAAAAATTGTTGTATCGGTATTGTTCAAAAATCACTTGAAAGCTTGAAGTCTCTACTTTCAGATGGTTTTTCAAATTTTCAGCTATGTTGCTTTTTAACATAATTATAGCGTTATAAAGAAGACTTTGACAGTAACAACAAATTTTGTTCAACTTCCCGACATTAAATGGGTTGAGATCAATTTTTTTGATAAATCGCCTTACCATCACTTGAAAGCACCTGCTGTCCTGTGCAGAAAACCTGGTTGTCGAACGTAGTGCGATTTTTTTTTGTCGTTGGAATTATGCAACATCGAAGTAAAAATGGTCTTCTAGAAAGCGAAAAAATTGTAGTAGAATTTTGTGCAAACAAGAAAGAGCGTTTCCTTTTGTTTTTTCAATCTAACATTTCGATATATATCAATCAGGTCTTACACATACGGTAACAGTTTTTCTTGAAACCGGCCGTATGTCCACTTATCAATCGCATGATATTTTTCAAATTTCGTTCCTATTTAATTTGTTCTTCCCGGCGAAGTAAATCATTTTTTTTTTTTAAGTCTACTACCCTTAAAACCGTCTTTCGAGTCCAAGACTTGAAAGTCTTTCTCTCGGGCTGTAGCGTTGTCCGGAATTTTTCCTACTATATTCAACATTATTTCTTTAATAGAATACGTGCATGAATTGCTATTAAAAAGAAAATATTAAATAGGAGCGTCAGGATATATCATTAACGAGAAACAATTTTTGTGGCGAAACATCCTGTTCTTAACACGTCCAAGTTTTAGTGATTATTACAACCGTAATATTGATTAAAATGTAGTAATTTGTTCATTGTCGAGGTCCATGGACATTTAAGAAATAATGTTCGTTGATTAGATATCGATACGAGAAAGTTCGTTTTTCGGCTAAATGTCACTTATTTTTCCGATCCGGACCACTGTGGGAGGACGTGTCATTCTCGAGGGGACCGGTGGTCTGCATTGCTGCTTGTAGGAATAACAATTCCGGATAGTCAATTTGTTTTTCGATACCGGCAGAAATACGTTTAGATGCCGATAACACCTACTATCGCTGATCCGAATTTGATGAATTCACCCGACTCGTGCCCGACTCGGAACCTGACGATTCAAGCCGGCCCGCGCACATACCTACTACTGTGTCACATCTGGAGTTTTATGCCACGCGTTTCTGCAGTTTGCAGAAGCTATACAAATCTGGTTTCACTACAAGGACAACTAAAATACTTCTTTATCTCAAAGAAATTGATTTAGTATCAATTTCGTTTTCAGCGAGCCCAAAACCCCGTGATTACAAATGTCGGACGAAGCATTGGCTGAAGCTAGTTCTGATTTATACCACAGGCTTAGCGAAGGTTCTGTTTCATGGTAAAAGATGGTGCGGGTTCTGTTCCATGCTAAACGTGGATATGGGATCTGATCCAGGCTAAAATTGGGTTTTGAGGCAGCACAGTTCTAGACACTCTCGTATCCTTTCTGGTAGTTCGTAAAAGGTCTAAATATTTTGAACACACCTAATAAAAGCACCTATTGCACTTTGAGTGCAAAGGGTTAAAATAAAAATATCAAGTAATCCAAGTTGAAAATGACTGTTGCAATATCGCTTTTAAAGCATATTATGTTGCTAAAGATACGAAGACATTAAATTAAATTAAAAATATCATATTTAAGTTAGCTTTGGTTTTTTCATTCCTAATCCATTGCACTAAACACTAAACTTTTTTCGAAGAAAGTAACAGTTGTTTGTTAGCATAAATTAAATAGAGTTTTGAATTTATTTATTCCACGAAAAAGTTCTTCAAAATCAAATTAAAAATGAAGAAAGTAATTATTTTATGTACATAACCAGTTGTCCCACGAGTTCTTCGTCTTTCGAATTTCACGAAAAAAGTCAGGAAAACATTTGTAATTGACAAGCTTGTAAATCTGCACAGATTCTCTCTCTCTCTATTAATCTCGACATACGATACTGTACACGTTCTTGTTAGTCGCTTCTAGAAGCGAAATTTATTTTTAGATCTAGCCTCCCATTCATTTTGGCATAAAAATATGATGTATCGTTTTCACGTTTTATTTGTGCCATTACACTTATTGGATCGAACTCTGAGATATGCTTTCAATTATGTTTGAAATTGTATATTCCCAAAGAAAGTAGTATCAAAATACGATGCCCGGTCTTCCGTCATTAGGGATATGCTTGTAGGTTGCGTAATCGATACACGAAATTCAAAGCGCTTTTTGGTGCCAGTCAAAAATGTTCCTACACGCGTTATTATAACATATATACAGACATTTATAATTTTAACATGCAAAAGGGCTAACCGCACAATATTTACATTACGTTACATAGAAATGTTGCATATTCATTTTGGGGAATTCCGATTTTATCAATGAAGAAGATGTTTGGATCGTTACGTTTTGGTAGACCACTCTGTACAATCTAGAAAATTTTCGACAAAGACAAATTTTTGAAAACATACCGTTATAACTGAACGAATTCTAAACAAATAATTTCTCAGAAATGTATTCTACTTATCGAAATATTAAGGTTAAACGGTAACGTTAAACAAACATAACTTCATTCTAAATAAAATTGGTTGATCAAAGTAAGCACCATTCGAATCAACATATTCTCTCGACGAATTACAACTTCCTTGATTCCACTACGGTAGGTATTGAATTTTTTGGTCGTTCGCATTCTAGATTTACAAGATTATCATCTGTCATTTTGGAGTTTTTCTTTTTTGCCATCGACGAACAGTGCATTTGGACTGCATAAGCATAATGCTATCACCAATATGTTATCTTTTTACTGATAACACTATAATCCTATTGATCGACATTGAAATAAACTTTATTTAAAAATAAAATTACATATCTAGGACCATGAAGATCAGATCGGTACCTACCTTAAAACTGTACTACCTTAAAATGATTGACATGATCACGCCGTGGATTTTCCGGGCCTCGGGAGAACGGGCGAAAACGTGCCGATCCGGGACAAAACGGCCTTTCTAGGTTTCTAGGGAGCCCTTTTCACTGGTCAATACTTCAATAGTTTAAACATGCCTAGAACACTGAAACGATTTAATTCTGGTGGAACTTCATAGAATCACGAAGCGTCTGAATAGCTCTAGCTTGGGCAGAATTCTACGCAGAGGAACGAAGGACGGCCTCGCGACGCACACTGGGCAATTTCGACAAAATCGGATTCAAAATCACAGAACTTTCGATGGAAACGAGGTAGAGCGATGAAACTTTTTTTTAAATTAAAGCTGAAACTTTGTAGAATATGGGAAAAATAGGGAGATTGTGGTACGAACGTTTTTTAACCACCTTGAGAAAAGTCATTAAACGTGCAGAAATTCAAGAGAATTTTGGTTTTTCCAATACCACGCGCGGAAAACAATTTTTTTTAACATGCTATACAACATTTCACATAGATTTTTTCAAGCTGATTTCAAATCTCGTCTGAAAATTTGTCTACGGCCTCAGGATTTTGCAAAAAATAGATTTTTGTGACAAAAACTAATGAAATCATTTTTTCGTTGAAATGATTGGATGGTAATAATCTTCCTATTTTCCCATATTCTACAAAGTTTGAGCTTTAATTGAAAAAAAATTTCATCGCTCTACCTCATTTCTATCAAAAGTTCTGTGATTTTGAATCCGATTTTGTCCTGGTTGCCCACCGTGCGGCTCGGCGCGGCGCGGCACGGCGAGAAGGGTTTTCGTAAAATAACCGACACGGGAAATTTGTGGCTTTAGTCGTTTAATGTAGGACAGCGGTAGTCATGGACGAGACTACAGTTCGAAATAAGTCAAAGCGCGAGTTCGTATTTAATTTTCAACAAGCTGTTGGAGTCGGAAGGGCTAAGAATTCTCGTTTGACTGTTGCGGTCGACGCACGACAAAATACGATCGCGTACCCTGCGTTAACAATAAGTCAAAACAAATTAGGTTACGGAAAAACTAGGCTAGATTACTCTAGAATAGCGTAGGTCGCACAACCCCTGTTAACGTGTAGCACAGTCCCGTTCAGCTACCGGCCGTGCGGCCAGAGAATTTGGTTCTCCGTCGCTTATGCATAAGCGACTAGGCGGAAAACGAACCACACCTCCTGTCGATGGTTCAGCCTATGACAATATTTTTCTCGGTGACGTCACGTTGCCCTCAGCTATGCCTGGGGGCATCGGCGGGCGCCCTTGCCCGTCGCGAGGCTTGCCCAGGACGAAATCTTATTTTTATGCGATATTGCAAGTCAGAAGCAATCTTAATCCTCGCTCAACGAATTCCGTTGTGTTATTTTGATCCAACGCTGTTGCAATAAACAGTGTGCTCAGTTTCAATTTTTATTGGTCAAATAGAATAAGCGATCACATATTTATTCTAGAGCGGTACGGATAGTTCATATCCATATTTGACACATTATTAACCCTTTGCACTCGAAGCTATTTTAACTCCAAAACAAAACATTTTTTCCAACCTAGAAAATTACCCTTCTATATATTTCTTTTCGTGTTATATATATATATATATACGAAAATAGCGCAATTTATTCGTGCAATACTGAAATGTTTAGTAGTTTATTAAATACAAACAAATTTGATAATGTAAATAATATTTTGAACAATGATACAGCAATTTTTAGTGGCGCCTTACAGTCGCCATTCGAATGCTAAGGGTTAACAGCAGGATAACAAAATTTTTGTTTTGACTAATTTTATTTAGTTGTACTTGACGAATTTTATATCGTATCAAGTATCGAGTAAGTTTACCGGTGCAAAGTATAAAAAGAAAATATAAAATTACAGTCATCATAATTTTAAGGATAAGATGTGGACTTTAGAATGACCTTTCCACTTAATCTTTCAAAATTAAGGAAAATTCATAGCAAAAATAAGTATATATAATATAATATAATATAATAATATAATAAATATATATATATATATATTATTCCATATTTTTCTGGTCATTTGTATAATTCAGAAAAATGAAACTAATCATTATTATTATTACCAATGTTATTACCTATGTCTTGCTTTTACGGTGAGATGATCAAGTAATCTACGGTTTTATGTGTTATAATTTTTCTTCCATTTCTCATTTATGTTTTATAATTCTTTTTACATTCGTTGTCTTACTGTCAGTGAATGCGTCGTAAATGAGAACTCTATTGAGAATACATAATACAAATACATAATTTCTTTGTATATTATCTAGTAAACTGATCCTTCTAGTATCTGAAAAAAGCTCGAGTCGTTTGGTCCAATTAAAAAAAAACTATTTCTTTCCAAAGGGTGTGCGAATACTTTCAAAGAGCATTCAAAGAAAATGCCCAGAAGTAATTTTCATGCGATTCAAAGACAACGCATTTGTATCGATAGACTGAGGATCTTGTGCCGTTGTCAGAAAAATGGGTGGATGTAGTGTATCAAACAATAGAATTACCGAAAGAATTTGAGTACTTGCGGTATCGCAAAGTACTTGAAATTTAAGAAAGCTGTGAAAAAGAGAAAACAATTTTTGTCTGGCTCCTGCGTCTTGCAATTGATAGAAAGAATTTTTATTTTGCAGAAAGATCCGCGGTTTAATTATCCGAAATAAATGCAGTGATTACTTGTCGAAAATAGTAGTGGGACTGGACTGGTGGTGGTGGTGGTGGTGGTTGAAGGTACTTTTGTCGAAGAGACAAAAGAAAAAAGCAGAAGATAAGAAATAGTTAAAAATGCCAATAAAGCGTGGCTCCGTGGTAAAAAATGAGAAAGGTGAATGTGAACTTTCCACCCCCGACTGACACGCAATAATCCACGGCATATTAACCGAGTCGCGGTTTAAAATCTTTTTCAACTCTTTTTTAGCTCGATAGCGTCGGTGGGTTTTCTTTTTTTCTTCTGACAGAGTAGCGTATCAGCGGAGAACAAGCATCTACAGCATCGCATATATGCATATTGCATATTTCACTAACAGGACTGTTAGTGATGGTGCGAATATACGGTAGATAGAGTGTAGGTGTGCTATGGGGGTTGAGACGCCTGCGCGGGGTGAAATGGATCCTATATAAGGAAGCGGACACGTTCTAAAATGGTATTCCGATTTGTAGAACGACATCGAAAGGATATTGTGGAGTTTTCGCCGAAATGAGCCTGACCAGAAGCTACCTCGTGACCTTCTTACTTTACGTCTCTATTGTCAACCAGATTCGTCTGCCTCTCGTAAGTTTCACACCTTTCGTACGCTATCGCTTACTACTTTTCTCTTACTTACAAACCTTTCCAACGAAAAGTTTTCCCACAAACTTTCAATCTTCCCATCCTACGTGACGTTTGAATTTCTTATACTTTTTACTAGAATCGCTGTTCGCTTTTTGCGCTGTTTTCTCGCACCGCGTAACAACAATAACATACTGCGTGAATTTGTACAACGAATTCGAAAAACAAAAAAACAAAAAAACAAAAAAACAAAAAAACGTGCAATATGCCATTTCGCTTAAGTGTGTGTTCACTTTACAAAATTTACAGTCTCCCTAAATGTTCACTGGTGAAACTTTGCTGTGTTCTATGTATAGGTAGAAGTGGAATTCGTACCGGCCATGTGTATCTAATAAAATTGTTTGGTACACGAATTTCCAATATATCCGACCGTACGTGTTTGTAGTTCAAACATTTTATTATTAGACGGATATATAAACAACGTCTCGATTGTAGTACCATAGATTTTCACTTGCTATAGCGGGGAACAAGGTGTTAAACAAGTTTCAGTCTAGCAATCGCAGTTTAATATACAATTGGAGCCTATAATTGTAATTATTATTACTATCGATAGGGTTAACAAGTTATCAATTTAATTTTGTGTTCTATAATTACACTGTATCGCTTGTTCGTTTTACCGTTATACCCTTAAAAAGTGCTTTGATTTCCGAAACAAACGGATAAATCACTTGGAAAGCGGATTAAAGCCTAATGCGAGAAACACATCGAGCCGAAAATGCCGCTGATAATTAAACTACAGGTTAAATAATTTATGGTTTTATTCTGTTCCCTACACATCGAATCTTTTCCGTTTTAGTAAAACTTGGAAGTACTTGACTTAATTTGTTCTATAAAACAGTTGATAAGTAACTAATTTTTCAACACATTTATTGCATACATTTATATATATATATATAAACTTTCTGTACGAGCATTTTTTTATTCCATCCGGAATGAAAAACGTAGATTGTATTGACGTATTTTTGTTTTTTTTTCTTTTGTACAAAAGTATTGGAAACAACTGCGTAATAACTGTGCAAATATATACAGAGGGCTGAAAAAACAATATTTGTCCGTTACGTTATTATTTCCTAATATTTGAAATTCGATTCTATCATATTTTGGAAGTACACGGCGAAAGACTTGTGTGGTCGCAGATATTTCGAATAGAAGCTCCAATCGCTCTAATTACTCAAATGTTTATCGGGAAATATGAAAATCAATCAAAATCCTCGGTATAGAATTCACTTTTTCACCGTGAATACATATCGAGTGATTAATTGTTTGTCACAGATTGTACATATGTACGTGCGAACGCTAATTGCACCGAAATTCATTTTAATAATGGATTTTGTGGAATAGCGAAACAGGCTGTTGCGAGGGGAACGGTAAATATCTATCGAAAGGTTCGAATATCGATTAATTCGGGTAAAACAGTCCGTGTAAACGTCTGCTCAATTTTGAATGGAAACGCAGATATGTACGAACCGTTGCGTCGATTGAAACCGGCACGCATGGAGCCACATTAAGGGAGATATTGACGAATGGCAAATGTTTTACATATATGTAGTTCACTCGAACGATGCAAAACACAAGTAATTGGTTTTTATGCGATTCACAGTAAATGTTTACCCGCGCGTCAAATTAACTAGCGTGTTTCACCCGGAATATTCGAATAATCGAGTGCTATCTGTTCAAATTGATTAATTTTGTCAGAAAACTGTTCCATTTGAATTAAAACAGTTATGAAATGTTGTAATTATCTGGAACTCTCGATTACTCTTGCACTGATATCTCGCTGGTAACGTTGCGCTATTGTTACAAGTATTAAACTATTTTGCGAATATATTTCAGTAAAAATGTTCGTTGAACTCAAAGGAAAAATAATGGAGAACATCTTAGAATTATTTCACCAAATGTACATTATAATTATGTATTCAACGAAACAATTATTATCTAGGAAATGCTTTCTTAGGGGAAAATTTAATTAGTCCCGAAGAGTGGTCGTGGATTCTCTTTCATTGGAGCTGCGCGACTGTGGGCTGTGGCTGACAAGTGCCGAATTTCATTTAAATTCCACCATTGCCAACTCTGCTTTGAACATGATATTCAGTTCCTATAATTTCCCTGTATATAATTATTCGATAGAAATCCTATCGAATGTACCTACGTATTTTCCGTATATTGCCGGGCAAAAGAAACTTTAAATAGCGACGTAGACGATAACTTGCACAATTTTTAGAAAGGGACATTTTATTTTAAAGCAGGAATGAATTTATTTTAAATATATCTATATCTTAGAGAATAATAGAAGCAAGAAAACTGTGAAATTGGATAGAAAATTAATAGTTTATTCAAAAGAATGGAACAAGCGAAGAAATTGGCTGGTGGACACAAGCAAATTTAATTCTACATATTTCTGATTACAATGTTCGTATTTCAACATTTTGTTAATTTTACTAGTTTTTAGGAGCTCGGTTGCCGTCTGTCACAGCTTGTAGCCTGTTTGGTGTACATGCAATTTGGTATACTTTTGCCGTACGATCGTCTTCATGGTTACAATAATTCGAACTTTTTTGTCTGTAATAATTCTACGGAAAAGGCAAGAAAATCTCTACTTATCGTCTATCGTATTACGTAGATATGTATCGTATTACCGTCGATAGATTTGTCACTGTCAAAAATCACATTTTTCTGCCTTCAAAGTTGGGCTGACAATGAGTTTAAGATAATAATTACAATCCATGTTTTCTATAGCCAAAATTCATGTGTCTCAAAACAGATTTGATTGAAATTTAGTGTTTTTTCTAATCGACAGAAGAATGTAACTTTTGCTGAGATTTGCTACCGGAGGTATCAATTCCAAGAACAAAGAACAGAATATTTGTACATTTAATTCGCAGTAACAACGGTTGATTTATCATTTTCTTTAATACCACGCAAACAGTTTTCGTTTCTTACAAAAATTAAGTATTTCATAAATTAACGTTCAACATAATGAAACGTTGGAATATTCACGCAAAAAATGTTGAAATTGTTGATTTACAAAAAGATCTTACCTGAAATCGTTCTACTATTGTACACATAATCGTCTGCTGCAAAAATTGAACGAGTCGAATCAGATGCCCGAGTTATGTACCCACATACATGTACATATATATATGTATATATATTAAATGTTCGTATAACGAAGCACTGCGCGTTCTTGAAAATGATAAACGTAGTAGGATCCGAAGAGTTCATCGAGATGCGAACGCAAGTTTAATATGCGATGAAGACATTCTTCGTATCATCGTTGTGCTTTTATCGACAATCAGTAATTTCCGTTTCATGCGAGAGTTAATGAGAACGTGTTTCACTAAAGTCGAATACATACACACACACACACACACTTGTGAAAGTACGCTTGTTTAAAGACGATGCTCTCGTTCCTCGATCCTAGACTGGTGGTTGGTTGCGGCTGCGAAACTCGAATAATGATTTTATTTCATACTAACCGTACGGAGGCCAGAATGTCACTGCTACATACGTATCGGTAGCGGTAGAGGTTGTTTTCTGAAAATCCAATTAAAGCGCAGCTCATGCGCCTCGTTACAATTTATCTTGTATGCCAGTATATTTGGAAGCTTATAACTTATAACTAATTACTTTATAACTTATAACTAAAACCACTATACATATTATATTAATTGCATGAAATCCTAGAGATTTTCGCTTGAAACATTCTCGCATATTGTTTAAAATAACAAAGATATTTCAAGTGGACAGAGTTTCTGGGACACGCTGTACACGTACGTCACATTATACCGATTCATTTTCGCAAACTCCAAGAATAAGGCAAGTACGTACATGGAATTTCGCAGATGCGAAGCGACATCTCAATTCTGCGAAACAAACGATTTATTAGCACCGCGCGTGGAGGGCGTGGAGAAATCTTTCAGCAAGTAATGCATCGTTTCTAATAAATCACGCAAATCCGGGAACATGCATATCAAATGGAACACTGATTCCTGTCACGTACAAAGGTTATCCGTTGCTGATCCATTTCCGGGGAACGAATGATAATGAAAGGTCACGTTCTTATCGAATTACGCGAAAGCTTATTCGTCCATTGAGTTTGCGCGTCTTTCCGTTTATAGAATTTTCACACGACCGAACATCCATTTATTACCGAAAAAAGTATCAAGTCAGTTTAGAACAGATCTCCCTCGATCTACCGTGGAACGCGATCATTTTCGTTCTTTCAACATAACAAACGACTTTTTCCCGATCTATAGATCGACGTTTTTCGTCCTGTATCTTCTATCTATAGGGAAACCTTTTGTGTTTAGCCGTTGCCAACAAGTGTACCGCACTGACAGACAGGCAGCGTCGAATGATTTTCTAATCGAAACACCTGTCAAATACTTGTATCGAATAGATAAACAGGTTGACGGATACCTTGGCGTTTTCTATTATATGTATACACATACAGTATAGAGGGTGATCGGTAACTGGTTTTACAACCGAAAACGGCGGGTGATTCTACATTTCAAAATTTTCTTTGTACGAGCTTTTGTTTTCGAGAAACTCGATTTTGGTAAAACGCGCCAAGATCTCGCGTGCTCAGCATTCGTCGGAAGTAGAACCGGTAAGTGATTGAGCAGACGCGTCAGACGATTCCTATGTCCTATTCCATATTCCATAGCACGCGTGTTCGCGAATTTTCAAACTCTAATTTTCAACTTGTTTCTTTTCGTAGAATCATATATACCATTCTCGGTAATAACTAACGAATAGCTTTCTTTTGACTATTCTATTCGAAAAGACTAGCAGAATGCAATTACACCTCTTATAGTTTCCAACAGTGTTGCTCTTTGTTGTGTCTTTTAAAACATTCATTTACAACAAACACGAAGTTTTTTACGAAAACAAAAACAATAGAGTTCCGCTTGGATAAAGTTATAAGAAAGTAGTGTTCCGCGTGATATAATTCAACAGAATTGTCAAAGATGTTCCATTCATGAAGGTTTGGCTTACAACCGATTGGTTTTCTTTCACATACAATATTGTTTAATAGTAATACAATAGTAAGCACTTATCTTGATAATTTTCTAATTAGGGGGTAGTTTAAATTTCTTTTCATTATTACTATACTTATACGTATAATACAAAAGAGTATGTATAATGCGAGGCCTCTGCGGTCGACAGAGAAGAATGCTGACTTAATCGGTATGCTGACTTAATTACTTACTGTTGACCTGCTCCGTTTACAATTTCAAATTCGCCGACAATTAAGAAATGGAATTTAAAGAGGAAACATCATAAAACATGGTCATTTTCCTAGAAACAATTACGAAAAATAAATGAAATAAAAATGTTGCGAATGTTATCAAATTTTTTAAATGAAAAAGAAAAAAGAAAAAAATATATATAAAATTACTTACAGTCCCATCAATATCTTCCCACGACGACGACGACGACAGCTTTTGTGTGAGTCGATCAATGCAGTTTACTTAAGAGAGATTATGTTTTTTTTTTTTAAGCATTTTTAGTTCGGTAAAATACTGTTGGAAATTGTTCTATTTTCATGTGGGTTACGACATATTTTACCTCGAACAAAGCCCCAGACATCGAGCACAATGGTGATCGATTTAGCGTCGAGTGGTTTCAGAGTGTTAAGCAAATAGTGCAAGGTACACAGCACACAAAGAGAACGCACGAGAAATATGAGTTCTTTAGAAAAGTTTTATAGTTTAAACAAGGGTCTCTAGTATGCGGTGTTTGCAAAGAACTTGCACTTGATGATACTTTGACACGTTTTCTCTTCGACTCGACTCTATCTTAACGGTGCGGCGCGGTTTTATTCGAATCAGAATACAAATGATTCGAATCAGAAACAGTAAACGATACCGCGCTTTAAAATATTTATAAATCAATATTTGTTGGCCAGTCACGGCTATACGTGTAGTGCTGGTCGAAAGAAAGTTTAAAGTTGATATTTCTGTATGCGAAGATTAGTGACTTTGGTATTGGATGGTTTTTCAATTGTTGATTACATTCAACTAATTTGGAGCATATACGCAGACACTATACGCTGTGTGAAACTTTTCTTGTTTATTCGTCTGTTCTCGCATACCGCGTTTTAATAATTGAGGCTCAAGATCGATCGAAGGTACTTTATTATAAGTCGTTGAATTCGTCTTTTTAACACTAGATTTACGGGACCCGTCAAAATGACGGATTCTCATATTTTTAAATTGCGAATGTTGAGATGAGAAATTATTTAACAAATTGATTTCTTTGGGTACATATTGTATTATTTAAAAAATGTTTACCAACTTTGATAGATACATTCATGTTATTTTTATAAAGTAATGTAAAATAGTAATTTTTAGTGCTCCGTAAACCTAATGTTAAGGACTAGAATCTGGCAACAAAACAAATACACGGTGTCATTTGAAAAGCTGAGGGTCACCTTGATATCTCAGAAAGTAGAAGGCCTTGAAACATCGTACTGTGTTTTTCTAATGAGCTTCGTCGGATACCAATGATTTTCATTTGAAATATTTTCCGATAAAGTCGAGAAATAAATAACGAGCTACTTCAGGTGGTAATTTTGATTAGCACTTCCTGTATTTTCGATATATTTTAGTTAGGACGCTACAGGATACAGTCTTACGAAGGTAGATTTTCAAATTACTTTTATTAAAGGAAACACATTGCTTCCCCGTCCGTGCTATTGTTCCTGCTACACCTTGTATGGACGCGCACGGTGAGCTGCATTCGGTTGCACTAGCAGTTTCCTCCCCTTCTCGCGATCGTTCGAGCATATACCGCAAATCTGCACTAAATTCAAGACTAAATATACCAAGTTAATTAGGCTGACACGTGCCGCCAGTGCGCATCCCACGATTCTTGCAGTCTGTAAAACGTTTGTTTGTCGGAAACATGTTGCGCGACGATACCAACTTAAAATGGACAAACGAATATATGGCATCCGATTTAATTAAAACGAACCGAGTAGCAGACTGATTTTAATAACGTGCTTAGAGTCGGCTATTAAATTACAGTTTGAATTAACTGTGGACTTACGAAGCATTAAAAGTGATTGGTTTACATTATTATTTCATAAAAATGACAAGATTTGATATCGAATCGAATAGAAAGATATTCAGATTGTTAGCGAATTTTTCCATACTATATTGTATGTCCAAAGAAGAAATTAATTTATCGCATCGATTCCCCACAAACGCATATGCATTCTGAACATTCGAAAAATTTCGAACCCGCCATTTTGATACATTAATGCATCAAATTAGATTTTTTTTCGATTTCTTCCGTGAGCATTTCATTCCTCAAGAGGCCCTCTCTCTTTCTCTCTCTCTCTCTCTCTCTCTCTCTCTCTCTCTCTCTCTCTCTCTGTTCCGAAGATGTTGCTACGTATTTCGAGAATATTGTTCCACGAGTAACAATCTGCGGCAAAACTTTGTAAATCCGACCTGCAGTGGCGGAGTTGACTGTAAGGTTCAAAACTTACAATTAGTTTGAACATGCCTGATCCGACGGAAATGTTAGCATCCGAAGCTAATAACCGAATACATTACTTTCTCTGTCGGTACATACTTTCACTGTGAAAATTTAAATTTCCCTCCATAGAACCACAAATAATAACTTAACCGAGTCAGTTGGTAATGTTGTATACCCGATAACCGTAGGCCCAAGTTAAACACCAACGCATCATGATAATCATGCCATAGACACGTCAGCCAAAACCCTTGAATCATCAGGATCAAACAGACCTTTAATTTAAGACTTTGTCTCTTCTACGTGATCCTTTCCACAACAAGCCTTTTCTACTCCCTTCCACACTTTCCTCTCAAAAACCACACACACACACACACACGCACACACACACACACACACAAAACCCTAACCATATATATATAGCAGCCCGCCGAAACAGAATCAGAGCTTCTTCTTGCATATTTCAGTACAGAAGGTTACATTGTTCTACCTTAAACTCACCACTGTGTATACACTTAAATAAAACTCTTCTCGATTTTATTAGAAACGTAAAGTTGTCAAGAAGTATCGGAATAATACAGAAGGTATGCATTGTATCGCATACGGATTGCATCTATGAACAATGCGTGCCAGGGAAACTATGAAATTTGAGCTTTCGAGATACCATCGATATATCCTCCGGTGTGAATAATATCCAACGTATTTGCTTACATTCGTATTGTACCTACATATATTATTCTATAATATAGAGTATTATAGAGTGTTACACTTGAGCATGAATAGCTCTCCGTTTTGAATAGGTATCAAAAGATTTTTCCCGAGGTCACTTTTCCCGCATTTATCAAAGTCACCGATATCTTTTGCACGAAAGCGTTTCAATCGAGAGCATATCAATATGTACGCAGATGGGGAAATCTGTTTTGGAGCCAACATAACATATAATACGTGTACGGCTCTATTTGATCGAATACTGTGTTCGAACATGTAATGTCAATATTATTTTAAAAAAAATCTCATGCAGTTTCGCAACATATTTATACTTAACAATATTATCACGTTGTATATTATCGGGTTGAATGTTAGATCGAGATACAGTTAATAAAATTCATCGAAAAGTAAGTTTAAGGTAAATAGTGTAACAATGTTTCAAGATTTTTCAACTTTTCGTTACGGGTCAGGTAGAATCAAGAAACAAATGACTAAAACTAAAAAATTGTTCTGCATGACTGAAGAGTGACTAAATCAATTATCAAAAGAAATTGTAATGGTAGACGCACGCTATCACCTCGAAAAAAATTTCGGAAAATTGTCCAGTTTTACAGCGGTCGTTTACACGAGATATTGCCCGTTTAAAAAACTACGTTTCTAAGACGGGAATAACAGTAGTGAGTAGCATGATGCTTATGTTCTTGGTTTCCGTGACAACGGCAACAGAGTTGGCGAAGCTCGATATTTACGCGCGAGCGAAGCTCGAACGGCACTGTCACT
The DNA here is from genome assembly GCA_028454255.1 of Halictus ligatus. NCBI lineage: Eukaryota > Metazoa > Arthropoda > Insecta > Hymenoptera > Halictidae > Halictus > Halictus ligatus. Next base: position 26,749,219 of record CM052130.1, read on the forward strand.
GTTCCAGACAACCGTAAACAATTACACACCCTGATCTTCCACTGTTCACCGATGACTTCTCAGATACACAGGGTATTATGTATATCGATGTCAGGTAATGCTAACGACGTTCGAACAGAGTTTAGATCGAACTCGAAGGAACTATTCGATTTTACAAGTAGTTCCCGAAGGTATCGATGCACAAGCGTTTCTTATCCTTCTGGTAAAGGCGACCCCATAAAAAAAAAAAAAAAAAAAAACGAGAATTTAAGTCTTTTAACACGGGTGTTCAGTCTAAGCCCTAAGCGGCCACACAATCGCCTAGCGACGGAAGTAGTCAAATTTTACTACTTCCGTTATAGTTACAATTTCGATATAGCCCTACATAAAACAGCTGTGAAAACAAGTTTTAGCGCTTTCTCTGCAATTCCAACCGATAGCAATTTCATCAAAATTCTTATTCCCCTATTTCTTGTTGCAGTGCTGCAGTTAACGAATCAAGTTCTAACAAAAAGATGTCGAAATCATATGGTCCGATACTAAAACAATTTTCGCCTTTTTAAGAGTGTGCCAATGTTACCGTGACAGACCGTATACAACAAACCGAAATCGTATCCGAGCACGAAACTTGTGGCACCAGAAAAAAAAACATTTATCAAATTCCCTCGTCAATATCTCTTCGCGTAGTTTATGGACGAACCGATATATGCGCATGTATGTACCTATCCTGAAAAATAGCAACATCCGTGTGCCGTGTACGTATACAAGAAACGTATAATATTGAATTTAGTTTCCACGAATACGTTCGCAATAAGTACAACCTACGTCCATTAAATAGTTTTAACCACATGCCGAGCTAATTTTACGTTGCATGTTGGACGACTGTTCTGTCACAGAAACGTATTAAACTACTGGTAATTCTATGTAGAAGAGAGGAAAGCACGGAAAGAATGCGGAACGCGTCTTTCAATCTTCAAGGGAATAAGAACTGCGTGTCGAACGTATCTCATGTAGAAACTCGTTTCAGTGAATTGGAAAACGCTTTGTCAGTTGTCACTGCCTATATTTTATCGAAACGATTTCCAATTCTCTATAGTAAATTTTTGTTTTTCTTTTTCTTTTTCTTTTTCAAATTCATAATACCTTCTGCTACTTTAGCTGGTTAAATTTCGGAACTTTTTCAAGTGGAAGTTACTTTTTGAAAGGTTCATTTCACATCCTCACGATTTTCTAAAGTGAAATAGCAAACGCCCGCTAATCGGATATATTAATCTCGTTATCCTCGTCAGATTTCGTTACAGATTCCTGATAGGGTTTTCCTTGTGTATTCGCTAGAGATCGTTAAGCAAATACGAAGTCCGTCTCTGGGTGTATTATCATTTTTCTTCGAGACGCTAATGTATTCTAATTCGATTCTACTTTGAATAGGATGAATCGATAAGCAACTCAATTTTATTTGTATCTTGAGTCTGATTGCGAGCAAAATTAAGTACTCCAGAGTTTAATTGGATAGTATGTTGTAATACTCGTTTCGGTTCTAAAGTGAGCGACATTTTGTGGAGGTAATGTAATTTAGGCGACAACGAGGACAGTATTACGTGTACTGTGCGTTCGAGCAAAAGGAGCGGGAGAGGTATATTTAATGAGACATATTCTAGATTATCGTAGAGATTTGTGTTTCCAGATTATTACAACGCAGCGTCTCCCTTCTTGTCTTACTTCCGTGATATCGATTATTACTTTCGTTTATTCTGCATTTAATACGAATGGTTTAACAAATCGGAATAAAAGTAATACTTTCGAAGAATCATTTCATCGATGCGACAAGTGTCCATGTAACGTGTTGACCATGTTGTTGCGTACACAGCTCTGCTCGTTAATCCAAATTATTCTGCACTTCTTGCCATAAATTATACGTGCGTTTGAAATCTTGAAACGACAAAACGATACCATCCTGAACGCTTTTATTATTCTGGGAGTACGATTCGAGAATGGAGTAGAATTCAAACTCCATAAAAAAAGTTTATGGCACCGTCCAAGTACCAAGTTATGGTACCGTCACCTCTAATCGTCACGCGTATCGCACATTAGAATCACCAGCTACACGGTGGTTGGCGGTAGATTTAGTGTTAGAAACTGATCTCCTAACAGGAAGGCCGATAAACTATCCGCGTTTGTATTTTAATCTAAAGAAAAGGCACCAAAAGCCCGTACATGTCGTTCGTGCTCCGTGATAAATATAGACTTGTTCGCCATGATTCTACCGGATATCAACTAAATACAGACGGATTACACCGAACGATTTGAACGGGCTGTCCACAAATGTTTACCGATCGAACATTGACAACCACAATAGCCGCCTATAAGAAAGCTTACTCTTCGCATTAGCTCCATGTAAGAGTATCGATCTATCATCGGACCGTCCATAGGTATGAAAAGAAAACGACAACTCCAGCTGAATGAATTCATCGGACTTTACCGAAATTTTCCATGCTTTAATCATCCTCCTCAGCAGGGTTCTTAATTGCCTTTTCGGGCGGAGCGTTGTAGCAATGGATCCACTTTGTAGTCTGCTTCGTACCAAGTTACAGGATAAGCCGCTAACGTAGCTCTTTGAACGAAAATGTTGTACCACGTTATATGGTGTCCATGGTAAATGTCATATATATATAGTGCACACCGACATTTTCTTTCTTTCACGTCGATCGGTGTGATTTCCAATCGGTGTATCGCAAACACTTAAAAGTATGTTCGGATTTATAGAAAACATACTTATATACTTGTTAGTAGCATTTTCAAAGGTTTCGATCCCTTTAGTAGAAACAATATGCAAAAAATAAAAGTATTAGTTTCGCTTTAATATACTGTATTCTATAAAAAGTGTACCCCTAGAATAATCACGCCCTTCGACGAGATCGTATTATCAGATTTATAATTTTACGTGAGAAATTAAAGTTCGACCAACGTTCAAATACTGTCGGAACAGCTGCAAATATTCGGACGGAAAATTCTAGCAGCAATTAAATTGCTCGAACGTGTGTAGTTTGCGCGCTTCAAAGAGGATCATTTTTACCCGAATAACATTCCACGATCCGCGAAACCATCCGGCTTTGATCAAGACTAATTAACCGCTTTGATCCAAGTAGATTCTTGGCAAACTACCAGCAAATTACCTTAATCCTTGAACAATGGACTTACTCTATAACTATACGATTCATTATGTTTGGAACTATTTACAGCTTCGTTTGTCACCCTGTTCTTTTAAAGGTGTTTTCCAAAGCATATTTTCCCACAGAACTATGGTAATTTCGCTGGTGTTCGCGGTGCTGCAACGTTAGCAATTGTCGTAATAATCAAAATGGTACGCAACAATTAGAAACACTAGCGAAGCAAGCGCATCTAACTAGATCCGAGTCGCTGTGACTTTGTGACAGCTGACACGATGTTGTTGGATACATAACGGTATTTTCAAAAGCACCTGCTGTTCGTAGCATGTTATTTAGTTGTAATAATTCATGCTGTTAATAATTAATCCCAAGTAGCAGATACATGTACATATTTTCGCTACTATGAACGAAGTGAAATCATTCTGCTTCTCGCCCGAATATATTTAATTACGAGGCAACTGTCCGACACTTTCGCCAATACGCACCAATAAATTTAATTACAACAAATACATTCGGAGGAGGACATCCTTCCGTGTTATCAGTTCCCACTCATATTGTTTCTCCCTGAAACGAATTCTGTCGACATCCGACATTTAGGTTTCGAGTGCTCGGAGCAAATACGTGACACTCTTTTGCCTAATTAAAAATTGCTGGTTGTTGAAAAATAGGTCCAACAACTGGATTAGGAACTAGTAAACGATACTCGTTACTAGTAGACTGGTACATACTCTGCTTTTGAACGCCATTCTTTAAAGAACTATTAGGTATTTTGTCAAAAGAACTATATTAAACTTTTTACACTAGATTTTTGCATACACATTTATGGATTGATCGATCAATAATAAAATAATTAATAAATCTTTTGGTTTTTGTTGTTGTAACTAACAACAATCAGAATTACACGAGTTATATCATATATTGTTTATAGAGTATTGTGTGACTGTTACCGTTATTGCGGGCTTTCTGCTGAACAAAAATAAAATTGAATTGAGCAAGTACTTTAGTCGGTATGAATGTAGCTATGATCTGAACAAAAAAAGAAACAAAACAAAACAAAACAAAACAAATTAAACTACTACGTTACTAAATTTGTTTATCATCAACAAATTATCAACAATTTCACTGAATTTGTCTTTTTTCGAAAGACAATTTCGATAGTGATTTCGTTCTTTTGGAATATACGGGAATTTTCGTTCGGTACTCGTGGGTGCATAACACCCGATTTTTATCGTGGGATTTTTAGGGATTGCTTTGGAGAGTAGTCCACTGTCGAGGATCAAGGGGAACGCATGTTCTATCCCAGGAGGACCACGTACGCGTGATCGATCGTAGGTCGGATTTTTCCCTTATAAAAGCCCGTGCAGTTCCAATCCCCGTAGAGGCTTGACAAAATATGCTGCATTACCTATGCGAGGCTATTCTCGCGGAAAATAGGGTTAAATACGATATTATTCAGACATTCTCTCGTTAGAATCGCTAAACACAAGACGAAAAAGGTGCCCTAGTTGTAGCAGGACACGGACACGTTTGCTTCGAATCGAACGACACGAACATTTTTCACTAGAACTTTCGAAGAATGATCGAGGAAAAGCAAATGCATGCGAATGATTTCTGCCAGGGGTGGGTGGTATTCGTTTAATCTGTGTATTTCGAATTAAACACACCGTTCGTTTCGTTTGGTGACGTAGGTGAAGTGTCAGGATCAGAAGAGCGTGCGGTGCATACCGAAGAGAATTATATTCTTCATTACGCGTTACCCGAATCTTGGGTACCTTTCCGCGCCTCCGGGCCCAAAAACCCTTAACGCCATGGCGCGCTTAGAGGCTTTAACCGAACAAAGCGACCCCACAAAACTCTGCATACCTGCACGGATTGACCCGGAACTGCTTAAAGATCCTTTTATACGCCATATCGCGAGCATTGGCTCTTTCTCGGCCGATGGCGAAGATATCGACGCCGGATTGGTGGAACCAAACTTTGAGAAAAGAAGTATCGCCATGCTAGCGAAAAACGATGATCTGCCGATCTCTCTGCAGGACCGCCTCGAAGACAACCAAGACGACGAAGAGAAGAGAACCATGATTTCCAGGTGAGTTGTAACGATTCACCCAATCGTTATAATGTTCTTGACCCTCGCTTACCTAATCTAAACCAGTCTAAACAGTCCAGTCTAGAGAATATCTCCGTAACTGTTAGTTTCTCACCTCCTATATACCCTTGCAGTTTTCTACGATTTAGCAAGAAAGCAAGATTAACGCTTACCATTTACAATGACAACGCTCGAGGTGACTTTTCTATCTCGATTAAAAAAAAAAGAAGCAAATTGAAAAACTCGAATTATCACGTTGTATACTACTCTTGAAACCATACAACTTTCGTTTCAACGATTTACCTACACCTACAAATATTCCTAGAAATAGTTTACAAGTGATTTGGACGACACACTTGTCCGGATCATCTTGCGTTATACCGTATATAGTAGCGTTAAGAGTTCTTTTCTAGCTAAACGATGAGCTAAATAGGGAGTATATATAACGATGGAAAATTTTTGTTCGCACAGCGACGAACCGTCCGTACCGAACTCTCCGAGAAATCTTCCTCGGCCGGTGTTGGATTCGGAAGGTTTTGCATCGGATTACGCGATCGGCAAGAGGAACGTTGGCACTCTGGCTAGAGATTTCGCGCTGCCACCGGGTCGACGAAATATTGCGTCTTTGATCAGAGATTACGAACTGCAGGGCAAAGAGAATAACGACGACTACTTGGTCGAGTTGCCGGGAAAACGGAACGTTGCTTCCCTGGCCAGGAGTTACGCGTTGCCTGAAAACGGCAAGAGAAACGTTGGCGCCATAGCCAGAGATTTCGGTCTGCCATACGGCAAACGAAACTTGGGCTCGTTGGCTCGAACGGGTGACTTTCCGTCGCGCGACCACGGCAAAAGGAGCGTGTCCTCTTTAGCGAAGAACAGGGCCTGGCCGATTACCTTGAAGAGGGGAATCTCCGTTCCGGCCAGCGTAATTTTGAGGACCATTTCTCGCCAGGGCAGATCATTGTCGGACCAATCGAAAGCCAGGAACGATCTCTCGAACATACAGGGACTCTCGAGTGCGCTCTCGCGGAAAAATAATTACGACGCCGATGTTTTCGGAGACGACAAGCTAAATGATTCTCAGACGATCGACGCGCTGTACGAAAGAATCGATTCCGCGAATAGAAGGCCTAACAAACAGGTCAGTTTCTCCGACGAGTATCCTTTGCCTGTAGTGCAAAATACCAACGGATTCGATTACGAGGAACTGATGGAAGCACTCGCCGGTCAATATTTGAATGCTGAGAAAAGGTTCCTGGGTGAGTACACAACTTTTTTTCCGATCGTAATAACGTTATGATTCTTTGGGAGGTTTTACGATTCAATTCGACTGGAATAACCTTAATGTACAAGGTTATTTTAACCTTAAAGCGTTTACACGGCCGAAGAGACCTCCCGCTAATAGAAAAGTGAAAAAAAAAACTCCCAGAGATTCGGCCGTCTTTTAATATTTCATTTCAATGAACACCTGTCCTTTTCAACTTATTATCTATCGGATTTTTGCTTCAACGCGTCGTCAGACTATCGCTAAGTAATTATTGAATTTAATAAGGAATTCCAAAAGGACTTGTGTCGAGTGACCTGGACGAATGTTCGAAATTATTGAACGTGATCGATCTCAGAACTAGGCGTATAGTCAGCGCTATGTCTATGAATGTCAGAAACAGGTTCTGTAGCAGAGATGCGGCCGAAGGTAGAACGGTTCGGGTACCCAGAAACATTTCAAGCAAGTAAAAGGCACATCGGATCTGTGGCAAAATCTGGTTGGCTTTCATCTTTAAGGGCCGCTCGATTTTCGCGATCACCCCGGTATCTAGTTAGCAGGTCAGACCATTAGGTTCTCACTTGCTCCTTCCTCTTTCTCTTCGTCTTTTTCTATGTATCACTTCTCTTCTCTTCCCTTCTCTTCTCTTCTCTTCTCTTCTCTTCTCTTCTCTTCTCTTCTCTTCTCTTCTCTTCTCTTCTCTTTTCTTCTCTTCGCTTCTCTTCTCTCCTCTTCTCTTCTCTCCTCTTCGCATCGTACGTCATCGTTTGACATATCGTTATGCTGTCACTGCACCAAACGCTATAGAAACGATAGAAACGTGCTCGACAACCACCAGGAACAATTTTCGTTCGCGTTCCTGCCAAGGACCTTCTTGTCATCACACCACGATACATACTTGTGAGAGGGGATCCCTATTAGGGGGCAATCCTCCAACTGTTAAGTGAAACGAAGGTACGGTAGTCTTGATCTAACTAATTGTAAGCCTCTGACATAGATCGTGTAGAGCGATTATTTTTCTTTTTTCTGATCTAACCGACCGCGCAAATATGTCGGCGAAAGTCTCATAAAAAAAATACTGAAAAATAAAGAAGTTTTGTAATAGGATTAGTAGTGGTTCCCATCAGGGTATGCCTCCCCCCAATGGAAGGGTTAGGCGAATCGCCTAATTGTAAGGTCGTACAGCCAGGCCCGGCTTAGATCAAGACTTTACTGTACTGTTCTCATAGTATCCAGAATCACGATGCTAGTTGCAATCGCCGTTAGCATTTCACACCTCATATATGTTCATCAAATATACTTCTTATTCAACTTGTATTTCTTTTCTGTAAATAGTCGCGGTAGTCGAGTGTCACGTTGATGTTTCGATGTTCGAATGTTGCATCGGCTGGTGGAACATTTCTAAATGGAATAGCTTTAGACTCTAGTTTCGTGAACTTTTTGTCGTTAGTTGAGTGTAAGTAATTGCGTATTCGTTTGTTGCCATAAAATTTACAATATCATACTGTCTGCTATATAAGAACAACTATTTTCAACACTACTTGAAATTCAAACACTCGTTCTCGGTCGCACCTTTGTATCCCAAACATTTATAATTCCACAATCTCACGACACTACAATTTTGTCAAGTTCTCACCTCCACCTCTCACCTGCCTAAACGAAACACCAAACATATCTGCAAATAGGGATACATACATTTGCTTTCATTCGAATTATTTACCATACGTTTCAGTAAGTTAGTCGGTTTGTCCTTCACAAGTTCAGATTTTTCAATAGATTGCAAAACGCAAAGTACTGTTTTTTTTTGTTCGTTTCAAAATTCCTTTTACAAGACCCTCGAACAAAGTTGTTGCAAATCGAATTTGTCTTTGTCAAGACCTGCACAACAATTTCGATAAAACTTAACAGACATTCGACCGTATATTTAGTTGATCCGTTGTTTTAATTTTTTTGATAGTTTTGCAACCAAACAAATGTGTTATAGTTCCGAATCTGTACATTTTTTTATGCATCTATAAATTATCTTATATTCAACTTTTATCTCTGCTACATCGACTTTCTTACTACTAGAAGCATTTTAGTAATAAAAATATACCGTTTTTTTTTCTCTAGAATTATGAAGGTTAAAAGATGACCTTTACAAACAATTGTTTCTGCGTTTGAAGTGGTTTTTTTTTCTTTGAATATTCTCACATTGTGGCAAATTGCTTTGTACATTCCAGACATTCGTAGATTCACTTGCTTCCTGTGTAATTTGATGTGCAATTAGCGAAGAATTTGAAAATAGCTAGCATTCCACAATTACCTACTGGACGTGGACGACCTTTTGCTTTCTTTCCGACGTATCTAATCTTCGGGATTTTTGAACACATTTTTGTTACATCTCACCGCGTACACGTGATTTGAAAAGTTCTCGACAAATGTACATTTCTTTCTTTAAATTTACGACTATTTCTATTTGTGATTCGTCTCGTTGTTTGCGATGCTTTATCTCTGGAATTAGCGATCGGTTATTATACATTATACACTAACGATAAAGCATAGAATTACCGATAATGTTATTCGAACTGAATCTCTTCGCTCTATCATTTGTTTCGTTTACAAATTTCTTGACAACTCTTCAAAGTATTACTTGCAATTTAACCAATTTGCCTTTCCGTACGCGGGGATAAATTATTTTTTGCGATATCTCCTTTCTTATTTTTCCCATAATTAGTAAGGTCGAGTGACAGATAAAGGATACAACTTTATGGGAACGGCCGAGTTTCCGTTCGATTTCACGAATTCCCAACTGTTGTTCTCTAAATACTAAAATTGCGCGTTGCTCTTTTTCACTGGGGCAACTACCGCGTGACATTACATACATTAACCAGCGATCATTTTTCTTCAGCAAAAAATCGACATGAAACTTCCCGAAAGATGTTGAAAATGAAGGTGGTGTTGTAGTTTTGCAGCGATGTTAAAATGCCTCTCGCATTCGTCTCGACATGTACACGGGCATCATTTTTTATACACGAAGTTGGTTAATTGCAAAAATCTGAAAAAAAACATGGTTGACGCTGTAGCTATGCACCGCAGTAGACATGCTATCTTCGACGTTAAGTAGTTCAATGTTAGCTAAATGTCGTGTTTTCAGAATCGTTTTAGGATGGGACACGGTAGATCGCAGAATCCAGTTCGTCCAAGTATCAACCAACATTCTATGTATTTTATTTCCGAAGCGTCTACAGCTTCACAGTGCACCCGTGAAGTAAAGGAGAATCTGTTATATTTTAGCGATTATACCATACATATGTACATATGTATATTCGTCGAAGATGCAGTGTATTTTCCTTGAATCTGTGTGTTGATTAGCGGATAAACGTTTAAACGTTTGGCAATGTAGTTTGGTCGGGATTAGAGTGTACGAGATACACTGTATGTGTAAAATGTTTCTGTGTTTAGTCTGGATAACGGTATTGTAATTAGAAGGAGCATCGTATGGCTGTGAGATACGTGTTAACGTGATCATTGATTTTAGGGAGAATCCCGCAGATGGGCCGACGTCCAACACCTCCTCCGCCTCGTCAACAAGGTCTTTAAGGCTACACTTGAAACCGGGTGTACCCCACGTTCAAGCCTTGCACGGAGATTGTCGACACGGCTTCAGAAGGTTATCCGTGTAATCGACGGCCGACCATTTTCTTCGCCAGAAATTTTCGGGATCGATGGAAATCGGTTACTCGCCTATTTTTGTCGCATACGATATTAACGGTGTCGATAAGTTTATTTCTACAATTTTACCAACGAATGCAGAAAAAGAGAACAAAATCTGAACCCTTCAAACACGATCCTTCGAAATATTCCAACTTCTCAGCCAGCGTAGATACTTGGGATATACATACCATATGTAGCTTCTTAAGTCTATTATAGTCTCTGGCTATCCGTGACAACGCTGTATCGGAAAGGGAAAGGTATAGGATGCATTTTATAAAACTTTTATCAAAGTTTCTATCGTATTTCCTATGATACCAATCTTGCCAGAAATTGATTTAACCAAAATTATAGTACAGTAAATAGAATACACGGTGGTAGATAGAATACAATAGTAAATATTTTTCGCGAAACTATTTGTTCGTTTAAGATCGCAGAAAATATACTGAACAGTAAATATATCCTATACCTCGTCTCTGGTTTCGCATTTCTGCTTGTTTTGTTGATTCTACCGCCACGGTACACAAAAACTTTGGTCACGTTATGTTTCTGTAGTTTTTATTACAGAGTAATCGGGAAAAATGCCCGACTTCTCTGACATATCGAATTACTTTCTTTCCCACATTTTACCAGTTGAAACATTTTTTGCAATTTCAACAAAACTTTTTAAGATTTCAATAATACTCCTCCAGCTTCATGTATAATTATCGACGATAAAGTTCGTTTGTCGAAACTTGGTAAAGATAGAAAATTTTCTAAATTAATTAATTTTCTGTTAATACGTAGCAATACGTGCAATTCAGTTATCATAAGATTGATATATTTTAGCATTATCGCGTAATGCTTTAAACATATTTGTAGTACATATACTTGAGCATATTTACTCTGTAGCTTTGCACCAATTACCGAGCGACGTACAAACTTTTATGATATATTTGTTATTTGCTTGTAAACGATTTAGAAGGTTACGTTGTTTTGCAAGAACATGAGTCGATTTACTTTCAGCTACGTATTCGACAATAAACAATGACAATAATGTCATGTTATTGACAATAACAGTATAATATCTATATAGTGTTACATACGCTTGAAAGCTGTTTTGCATAATTGTGCAAACGTTTGTGTTCGTGGCATAAAATAAGTTTGAGGGACAGATATATTCGGATATTCAGAAAACTAAAATATGTATATCTTCTCCTTGTCACCTATATTCATATTCGATCGATTTCTTCTACTTTGGAAGTATCAGAAGTAATTGATTTTGCTTTTCAGATACAGTACATTTGTGAATATTATTTATTCGCACGAACATTCGAATGAATTACTGTATCTATAAATGCACTCTAAGACAATAATTAAAGTAAACGATGGAATAAGATTATTTGGCAATTCTGGTGTTTCTGTACTTGAAATTAAAAAAAAAAAAAAAAACAATTTCTGTGTAATCGAAAAATTCAGTCGGATTGCAACTAAAAAGTTTATCTAACGGAAGAAGAACTCTCCTGCAATTATTGCAATTATTTTAGAATAAATAGTTTAAGGAGTTTTCATTCGAATTGCAGTACGTCAATGTTTCGATGCTTCTATATAGTAGATATTTCAATGGTTGAAAAGTAAGATTAAGGAAGCCGTGACGTGATCTTCGATATATTCTAGTAGTCGGTGTAAATCTTAGTACTCAGGGCTTGCAAGCTCGATAGTAATAACGCAGATTCAGCTTTTATTTATTCGTAATATATTTATATGTATACGTGTATGTGTATATATATAAATATTTCAGTACTAATAAGTAGAGGTAATAAAATATTGTGTAACATGTGTATATTAATGTGATTTTAAATCGGGAAGATTTCCACGTGGTTGTTTCCAGTTGAGTAATGTCATCGATTTATTAGGATGCGCAATGTGCACAATGTTGATTGATCATCTCCGATTTTATGACAATGTATTTATGTGTTGGTCTAGACAATAACGAGTAAATAAAATGACAATAAAGCGAATAATAATAATGATGATGAAATAAAAATCTCTGCAGTTATTTTGCTACCCTGCCATCACAAGTATCTACATAGCACCTACATTTTGCAGTGAATGCTGAAAATGATTATTTTAGAAATAAATCTGCAACCTATTTACGAGCATGAAAATTATTATTGCTGTAACCCCTTTTAAAACTTTTTGCTTGAGAAAATTATGATAACGGACGTATTACCAGGAACATTTCTGTTGCATAACAGGACACGCACGAACGTGTACCGTCGGTCGCGTCCGTTGCATCCGAATCGTGCTGAACAGTCACCTTTGAATACCATTTTATTGTCGTTTCTTATTTGCCTACCGATGCAAATAAACCAACGCTGACGTGCGGCGCACAGTGGACAATTTGGACAAAATCGGATTCAAAATCAAGGAACTTTCGATAGGAATCAGGTAGAACGATGAAATTTTTTTTTAATTAAAGCTCAAATTTTGTCGAAATTGCCAACTGTGCGGCGTACACGTACGTCCGTACGCCGTACAAGATAACGTCCGTCGTAAACGTCGTGTACATCTAGCCTATCAACTATCAGCCCCCGTACAATTTCGGTATCGCTCCCAATTTTACCGATAGTTTCGAAATTTAGATGTCTTAGCACAGACGAGGTATAGTAGTCGAGTAGTCGACCAACGTATTTGTTTGTCTCGCGTCCGAGGGCTCTAGAGCTTCCTTATCCGTGACATTTCCATGTCCCGTCCTACGTCGTAACGGACAGAACTAATATTGTGGAGCACATTTGGTGGTGCATGCTCTGCATTTTCTGTCTTCGGTTCTGAATTACCGACTCTGTAGAAAATGCTCTGGTACGATAGCGAACTCTACCGAACTGGAACGGTCAGCTAGCGAACTACATGACGTTGCAACATAAAAATAAAAGGTGCGTGTCCGGGGAAGCTAAGTTTCACAGCGTTGTCAACTTTAAAAGCGCAATGTTGCCGCATTATATTCATATGCTCGCGTCGAAAGCGTTCGAGCGGTTTCTTTCCTACTTTCCGGAGCTTTGTCCAAATTCAGAGGTGTATCGCTTCTCAATTTAAAGTATAGAATTTTATAGAATTAAAGTATACAATAATTTTTATGAAACGATCATCCGAACATTCGTTGACTTGTTCAAAAGTCTTTTTAATTTCTTCAATTGTTTATGCAAATATAAAAATATTAAAAATGGTAAATGTTTTGAAATTTTCAATTATATGCATGCACATTCACCCAAGTAATCTACAGAACACAGTGTACAGAGTGTACACGATCACTGCATGACAGTTGCAGCAATGTACACTTGCATGTGTACATAGATATTTGTATACCTATTGAAAATTACGCAGATTCGAATGCGTCGTCGAAAGCCATAAATGAAGTTGGTTGGCGAACTTCGAAGGAAACGTTTCAGTACCGGCACCGTCTAACTTATTCGAATTGTGGCGCGCGTTTCAACTTGTTTTCATCAGCAAACCATTTGCAATCGATCGATCAGGTTTCCATGGCAGCATTAATTAATGAATACGTAGCATAGGGACGAATAACGAACAACGGCGTTAGAAAAATCGGTAGAGATTATTCTCGAAATAATATCTAGTCATTACGATGTATTATTGCAGACCCTGTAACTTTTAACTTTTATTCAAATCATTTTACAAAAAGATCATCCGAAGAAATACTCGAAGCCGTATTATACATCATTTTAGAGTATGTATTCTGCATAAGCATATTATTGCTACCATCTTTCTCTCGAAATCATTGTCATAATTATGCCGTAATTATTTCGTTCGCCATTGTATCAATTACTCTGGAACGACGAGAGGTCATAGCACCTGGAAGGTGCTGCCTTTGGTCGTTTCTACGTACCACGTATGTACATACGTACTCCGAATCCACGTCTCTAATTTTGCAGCGGCTGTGTTTTCTTCGATTCAATGTCAAAGTGTCAAAATATGCAACGTCGATATAAGGAAAAGGCAAAAGGAAATAAATCTACATGAACAAAAATAGGTCGAAAAAGTGAATAAAGTTTTTTCATTTAAGGCTACGTTTTCCTGTACATCGGTGTTGAAGATTCGCACACTTTTTCCAATTGCCGCATGCCGTTCCGATTTCTTATATTAGGTACTAAGAAATAAATACTAAAAGAAATTTTTTACTGTTTTAGCAGCTGGATTACCGTGTCGGAAAATAAACTTTGATTTCACTGTATTACGAGCATATTTTACTTGTTGACCCTTACTTTTTTTTCTGATAAATGCATAAAATCTGCAGTCCACTTATAATTATTTTTACGTATATTATGGTACCACCCTGTTACCGTCTATATCATAGTGTACCATCACCACCTATTTATACATATGTGCATATATTTTAATTGAGACTTCCCGTTTCTTTAAATGGTGAAAGCAATAACTCGAGTGATTATGTTATATATATATATATATATATATATGTGTGTGTGTGTGTGTATGTATGTATAGTGGGTAATTATTTGCAATAGCGGCTTCCTCACCGATTTCAATGACCTTGAAATATGTTATTAAGATTTCATTTTTTGAACAACTTTTTCCTACATGTACATACATGTTACCGTCGGATGACCTTCGTTTGCGAGATATTTGTGGAATACTGTTCAGGTGACTATAGCAAACTCGACCTTTCTTCAATGACTAAATTTCCTGTTTAGGGCAGGGGGGAGTGGCTCCGCTCCGGTCTTACGATATTGTCGCAGAGTGCATACATTATGCGTGGATTTTAAATATTAAGGATTTACCGCACCAATTAAAATGCAACTGATTCGCACGACAGGACGACACGCACAGAGAACGTCCAACAGAAAGTAAACAGGAAAGGTCATCTTCTAGTTTCCCTCCTTTTTGTCAGTGACATTTACACCTTGAAGTCGGCGTTGAATGCCACTTAAATCGTAGCCGCTACAATAGAGGCGGCGTGGGAGCAAAGCTTTGCTGTGACCGCATCACCATTTTTCCGTGGGCTTTGACGGACCCACAAAAGTGCCGCCATATTGATTTACTAGCAGCAATTGTCAATGAGTTGAATTGTGGGAGAATGACGAGACGCAACGCGACGCGACGCGACGCGACCCGTATCCTGCTTTCCGCTCAAAGATTTCGATAGGCTGGCCAGGAAGAGGTTTCTTTGCGACAGCTACTTCACTGGTCTGGTCTTGCCTGTGTGTGGTCCACTGTGCCTATGCGCGATCATTGTTCGCAGCAGGTTGTCACCGGGCGAGATCGTTTCTATTTGTCAAATGCCACGTGAATTCGAAAACAGAAAAGATACATTCGGCCAACGACGTAAATACTAATTTCTAGTATTTAATAGGACTAATCCTTGAAAAAGTAAGAACCGTTTAATTTGCTTTCCTCGGTACAAATTAGAAAGAAACTACCGTTCAAGAGACTGGGATAATAATTAATTTAAACAATTTTTTACAAGAAAATGGATAAAAGAAGTACAAGTACAGTATTGTACATTCTGTTGCAGTGTGAAAACGGCACAGCTTTTGATTATATAAAGTTTACTATTACGGAACGCTACGGATGTTGGAACTCGTACTATTTGGATTACGATTTTTCTGTGTTGAAAAAATGTATTAATAGATAGCGAGAACTATAGATTTCAGTTTTAGAACTATAGTTTACAGTTTTTATTCGAAAAAAATCCTGAGAACGATAATTTCGTTAGCTTCTTAGACCGGAACCTCCTTTGAAGTCCATCTTGTCGGTCCGAGTGTTAACTTGCTTAGCTCGGTAACAACGTCGCGTCGCGGAGGGCCGAAATCGCAAAAAATTGGACGAAATACGTGTCTCCGTTATTTATAAGTTACGAATGATTCTGGTATCACTTATGTACGTATTTGCTATAGTATGTGTTTAAACCGAAGAAATGAAAACTGCGTTAACCAGTTAGCCGTTTTCCTTCGAGTATACTCGTCGTGACGAATTGGCAATATTTTCTGTTACGACGAGTATACACGCCAAAAACAGCTAATAGGTGAATTTCGGTAGAAATTTTTCAAAAAGGTCGGTCGCAACAGCTATCTGGTTAATTGATCTCGAATGCGACATCAAGCAATTAATGTTTCATGAACATACCCTCCGAAGTAAATAGGTAAAGATTTGTTAGGGTTAACAAAAGTTACGATTTCAACTGTGGCATGCCTAAACGGATTTTAAATAAACAGTTATTTTGCATCGTATTCTCTTCTCTCGACTGGTTAAACATCTGACTTCTACTTATTAGGAAATTACTTTCTACAAGAAAAGATTGACTCACAGCCGCAACTACAAGTTGCCGCAGCTAAATTTTGAATTCGTCTCAACAGTAAGTAGTTTGCTAAATGCGACAATAGAAAAATTGTGACATACCTAATCATACCGAAAGAGTTACGACATTCCTATCCTAGTCCAGCAGAAGAATATCGTGTATTATTTTATGCGACAGTGGAGTAACGAGTTGCGACTTTAGTTGGAGATAAAAATATGAAAAAAGTTCTTCAGTGGTAACGGATGAACGCCTGTGCCGTAAAAATTCATTCTTAACTGGCAAAACATAATATTCTGTTAGCGGCATAACGTGGCATCAACGCGCGAAGAAAACTGGCCGATACATTGCTTTAAGAGACTCGAACTTTGTACGACAGGAAGATTTGTCAATGAATTCCAACTATTTCATAGAAACGGCCCACCAAGCTTGGATTCGTTTGGCGGACCAGCCCCGATCGCGGGTCAAACAATTAGAGTAACACTTGCTCCGAGGTTTAGTGCAAATTGCAAGTAAAACCGTGTCAAAATACAAAGCGTTAAATAACAGTGTCGCAAGGTGATAGATGGGTCGCATGCCGATCGTTCTTGTTGGCAAGGCGGCTCATTAAAGCGTGTGGGCCCAAGTCTCAGAACTGACTCGCTTTTACAGCCGCGAGCTCCAACGTGGAAAGCGCGAGTGCGAGCGAGTTCGAGCGAGTGCGAGCGAGGTCGAGGGACTAGTCGCAGCTCTGCGAGCACGGACGAGAGAGAAGAGCTTCGGCTCTCGAGCCTTCGAGAGCTTAGCCCGCAGTTAATTGCCAGCATTTAATGAGCGCTCTTTGACGTGCCGCGCGAACCGCCGCTGTAATACTCGTAATGGCCGCTGCTTTTGTAACGACTGCCTGTACCTATGTACCAGTTCAAACTCCCAATGTACAGGTACCTACCATACCTATCCACGTGGCTTGCGCGCCCCGGCAAATGAAAATGGCTGCGTATTATCAACCCATACCCCTACGTATGTAGCTATACCGTACGTCGTACGTATGTACTAAGGTACTAACGCGGACACATTGGTCGTTCGCCATCGACGAAAACCCCTCGACCCTTCGACGATTGAGATATTACCTGACCATACCGATAGAAATAAGGGGAAACAAGAATCATGGAACAACGGACAGCCTAGTAGGTACGTACCTGGACGCTTTCGAAAAATTTTCGAACGATATTACTTTTACTCTTTACAGTTATTTCAGAAATAATCTATTTTTCAATCGGAATAACTTGTTTTTCTACTAATCAGTTCAGTTTTGTCCTGTGAAAAGCTAGAAGGATTGGTCTGTCAGATAACGCGTGATCAAAATTTTTGAAAAAGTTTAGATAATTAGTTCTGCGATTCGTTAGCGGTGCTTGCTTTTTCGATAAGATTTATTTGTTTCTTTAAAATTCATTTCACGCGCAACTAACAAACAAACTCGAAAAAACGTACACGTACACGAAATTTACAAAATGATTTAGACATCGCTACAGACAGGTTTCCTACCGGTATGGCGTATGGGTGCACGACAACTTCTTCGTGGTTGACGCTCCAACATCTGGTTCTGGTTTATCGTCGACATTGTTGCATTCCCCCGAGACACGGTTCCTCGTTCAAATATCAAAAATCTCGAAGGACCAAGTTTACTGCTCGTGGAAATGCTCCCAGGGGGGCGATGTTCTACCTAATTGTTGTCCGTTCACCCCTTTTCTCGCGTCGGGGCGCGGCTCGTTCGACCCTCCTTGCCCACAGCTTTTTCGAAAGAGAACGAGCACTATTACTCATGCATTTACATATTTTGACAAGTCTCTTGGTGTCGCATAGTCGAGACAGTTTACCCACCTACCGGCGCAGCCATAGTCCTGAACAATTTGCTCGCGAGGGCCTAGTGGGCGTGATTTCGACAACAATTAATTTTACGAGGTCTTCGAGTTTGTCGAATGCCTCTAGCTGGAAACTGCGCGTATCGCGATGCGCTGAATTTCAACGATTCATTCGTAAACGCCAATTTCGATTTTTTATCAAGAATTTTTATCAGCGCAGTGCAGTCGAAAAAATTCATACACTAGGGGTACAGTCAATTTGTACCATTATGCCCGATTCACCATGTGGAACGGACGCCGCCATACTACCAACTTCACTTTTTTTTATTCTTCATTTAATTCTCTCTAACGCTAGTTGTGAACTGTTTTGCTTCGAGACGTTGTTCTAACACGTACAATTTTCTAATTTAACCCTTTTATCTGATAATTATAATTACCGAAATATTTTGCAAAATAAGTTTCAAGTCGTTAACCTTAACAGTACCGAATGTTCGGAAGACGAGTCGTGGAATCGATTTGTAGGACCGAAGTGGATAACTAAATGGTATACGTGTAATAAGAATATTTTTGGCGTTTCTACATATGAAAATATTATTATACAGTTTCATACATTGCAAAAATGCGGATACCTTACATTTTCTTTACAGACTCTTGGTCGCTCATTCCCGACAGACCGATTGATCATTTCAGGTGCAGGTGTCTGAAGATCTTGTCAGACTTGTGAAGAGTCGAGGTGACTCTTTGGAAGTCACTCTTGGGACTGACGACCAACATTCTAAATTGAAAGATCTCTCTCTCTCCTCTCTCTCTCTCTCTCTCTCTCTCTCTCTCTCTCTGTCTCTCCCACTTTCTCTCTGTTTGTCAGTGATGGAAGTTGCTCCGGAGAGTTCTACTCCGATTGTCCGGCATTTGACTAGATTGTCTTTTTGATCCCTTGTTCAAAGTAACAAATGTTTTCAGAATGTTCTACAGCAGCGACATTTGTAATCCCTAAAGATGTTGAAATTATCCTTTTATTTCAATTTCCATTCAGATAACATAACATGGCCTTGTACAAATGTTCTCGGTAACTTTTAATTAAAAAATGCGGTGAGATATTACTCTATGAAATTGTAAATAAAAATTCGTGATATTTCTATGAAGAGATTTCTACAAACATTTGCCGATAGATGTAAATAGTAGCACTTAAAAGTACATTAGACAATGTCATGTATCATTCGAACCGACCGTCTCATTTAGGTACGTACACTTAGAACCTGCGCATTATTATGATTTTTAATGTAACTAGTCAATCGAATGTTCAATATATCATAATTGAAATAAATGTATTTGATCTGCGGCAAATTATTTAGGGATCAGTTCATTATTCTTGTTATGGGCGAATTTCTTAGAAACGTGATGCTTTTGCTTTCCGCTTTGTTATACTTTGTGCAATTCAGATATAGATACAACAAATAAAGGGTGACACGCGTAATTATAAATATTCAAAATGATTTAGTGTCTATATGCAATTTCCATTGCACTTGCATCTGTAAACAGTATCGTATAGGATGCGATGTGACCTTAATTAATAACCAGGCGTCTCTAAATTGTTGATAAACACAAGAGGCAATTTTTCTAAAAAGAAAAAAAAAAAGAAAAAGAAAAGGTGTACGCAATAAATTTGTGCGACCAATTGATCCGGTTGGAAGGTACAACAGTATGATTTCAGTTTAATCAGAGCCGAGACTGAAGGAGTTTTACGGAAAGGTATTTTACGTGAAATATATGTATCCTACCGCAGCAGGAAAAATGAAGCGCGGAGTCCGCGATCGGACACGCTATTGCACAGTGCTGCTCATCATTAGTGGGATAATGCATATCTTAATGATTACGAAACGAAACACTGACACAGCGGTGGATACGTAAGTATGTAGACCGGTGAATACTGACGGGACTAGTGGCTGGACCCATATGCAATCTTGCACCCGTCCCACGCTTCTGCAATCAGCTCCCCATAAACTACAATCACGACACGTGCTATCCTCCGGTGCACCCTGTGCTCCTTGTAACCAGGCGATAGCCCCGAAGAATTAAATCCTTGGGATACGAAACCAGAGCGGTTGTGAAACACAGCGAACTCTACCGAACACGATGACACGACGACGCGAGGCGACGCGGCGCGACCTACCTGCAACGGCAATTCTGCAGACCCTTTGACAATTCGATGAAATAACGAGGTTCTTTCTTTTTTATTTCTGAAACCTCTACGGAGGTTTTGATTTCTGCTTCTACACAGAAATACCTGTTAACGAAAAAAAAAAAAAAAGAAAGAAAAACCTAAACCCTCCTTTACACAACTACGTGTACACGAGTACGTAAATCGCACTAAGAGCCTCATCATCGTTTCCTAGCTTCTATAATTACGTGTCCCTGTACATATCAGTATATTACCTACGTTATTTTCAGAATGCGAAGAAGACATAAAGGCAAGCTGTAATATTTGGTTTTGCAATGACCTCCTCCATATTGAGAGGCAGTTACTATTGCATTCTTTGCAAATTCTTCATTTATTTTGTTTCTTTCTTTCAATTTCTGATAATTGAGGAAATTGCATTGTCAGACTACATGGTTTATAACCTTCATTCTCACAGTTACATTTCCATTTTGGACTGTTTATAATATTAACGCGAGCGAGAGAAATTATTGGACTACAGTGGTCGGCTCTAATTCCATTTATTGTGACAACGAATTCTCTAGTTTATTTTCTGCGTCATATTCACGGTTTCTCTCCTTTTGACGTTTATACAACTGTACGAGGTAGAGTTTCTCTAAAATCGAAATGCAAATATCCGAATAATATAATATCCAAATGCATGTTGCATTGAAAAAAAAAAAAGATAAATTACAAGGTGATAATGTATTGGCCAGTCGAATAATTTTTGAAATGCTTTCTTGATCATCGTTGCTTGTATTATTCACTGGTTGAAGAAAATGAAGCTGTAGGTACATAACTTTATTGTACGAGTCTCACGTATTAACATGGTTCCAAGGCCTATTGTGTTGGATTATGACGCTCGTCGAGACGATTTCAGCTTACTTTCAGCTAATCTCCGAGGTGATTACACGCGAATCAGAGACGATGGCTTTGTCGCAGCGGGGAATCAGGTCGAAACGTCTAATGTTCGAAGCAAGGACAAAGAAGATCGGTCGCCGATAAATTAAATCAACGCGCGATCCGATGTATTTTCTCCAATCTAAGGTATTCGAAAAAATTATATTTGAAACTTCCATCGTTATCGCATGCTTCGCGTTGTTATCATTGCAATTTGTTTTCCATTTCGGAATTATCGTTGCAATCATTCCAGTATTCCGGCTAGAATACATAAAGCAATCTTTGTCTAAATGTATCGAACCTGTTGGAACCTTTCCATCCTTGAAACTATAAAAATAGATAAGAATGTCATTTCTACTAAACACAGCTTTTAAAAGTGTGCAGAACTTTCTGACAGATAGTAATAAGTTGCGTAAAATGTGTGTTGAAAATTTGTTTGGATCGAACGTTAATAAACGCCAGGTGAAGGGACGTTAAATTTGGTTTTCTGTTATGCGATCGGCGTAAAAGAGTTTAAATGAACTTCAATGACTTTGACATTGACACCGCAAAGTTGTACAAAATAACGTCCTTAACAACATACGTGAAGGTCAAGGTCATTGGAACTGGGTCCTCCAAACGTAATATTTTCCAAAAAAGTACTGCCGTATCGATACCAACCGAAAAACATTATTAAGAAAAGCAATAGGTAAATGTCTACGTAGTTCCTGTCTCTTGTTCTTGATGCAGACAATTTTTATTTTGCATAAAAATCAACAGTCTAATAAAAAGGAATTTTATCGTAAAATCTGGTTGTGCGTCCATTAGAAAAACTTTGTTTTATAAATGAATTTCCTACCGTTTTTCGTAGTTCTTTTGTTTTCATTATTTTATAAGGCGGAGATATTCCTAAAACATTTATTGACGCTTTAACATGAGATTTCAGTTTGTAAAACTGAACTTGGACTTGTGGTGTTCGCTACTGTACATGTAATAAAAATCGCGTAAAATTGAAATACTAATTAAGCATTAATGCTGACCAGGGGAAATAAATAATCCCGAAGATTAGAAATATTAGAGATCGGAAATGGCAGCCGTGGCTAACGATAGATGGAACAAAGGACACTGTGCCGGGCCGGGTCGGGCCGGGCCGGGCCGGGCACCGATCGTTCAACGGGTAATCGATTAAACATCATTACATATATCATATTAGCTACCGATCTTCGGTCGATTTGAGATCAAAGAACGGTGGAAAATGCGCGGTAAAGTAAAGTCAAACAGAAACAGAAAGAGAAAGAGAAAGAGAAAGAGGCCTGCGCCGGACGCGACGCGAGGCGAGGCGCGGCGAGGCGAGGCGAGGCGAGGCGAGGCGAGGCGACGCGACGCGACGCGACCCGGCAGGGAAAAGACTCGACCGGGCGGAGTCAGGGAAAAGACCACCTTCCACCTCCTCGAGATCACCTTCGAGGTGACCAATGCACCGCTCGACTAGAGCCATTAAGGTACTTTTCATCCGAGTTATTCCCTCTTGGACAGGCCCCGGAACGAAGGCGGAGCCTTCTACGGTTTCAGGTACCTGCCTTTCTTTTCCTTTCTTTTCTTGGCGTTCCCTTCTTGCCAGTGTGCGTCCGATTCGGTAACCGAACAGTTCGAGCCCAGAGCCCGAAGCAAACAGGTCTCTCACGATCCCCGTACCTCGCATCCGGAACAAGCCGATGCTTCGTTTTTCTTCGTTCCACCGTTCCACCGTTCCATCGTTTCATCGTTTCAAGTCTAATCGTTTCGAGGCTCTGCCGAGCTCTTCTCCGTAGCGACGTGTTTTCCGTGTTGATCGCGATCGAGTCCGAATCGTTATCCGTTATCCGTTATCCGTGCCCCGCAACCGGCAAAAGTGATCCAACACCTCGGGAACACGCGAAATTCTCTCCAAAGAGAGAAGCAAATTTCTCCTCGATTTTTGTGGTGATTTGGTGCTTGTAGACTTTCGAGGCTCGGAGCAACTGGCTAGATGGCTGTCAGCACTCTGAACATGGCACCTTACTTCACTGGATACCCTTTTCAAGGTAAGTCGTATGTATTGCTCCTGCAGTTTCTCCCGAAACTATAAACTATACCGACAATCGGTTGCTTCGCTTTCGACACTCCCTCGATCAAGAGTTCGACAACACTTAAACTACCAACACTGTGTTGTCACGTTTAACAACTTCGAATCTGCGGTGCCAATAATCATTTCACGACACTTGGTGCCACTCTGACGGACGAAACGTCCTTTGCAACCGTTTCGATATTTTCATACTTTTTTCAATTTAACGCTTATCGTTTTCTTTCCCGCAACACTTTGGTTGTCCTCGAGGCAAAGGATTTGTATCTTTCAATCATTATTAGACGCTACAATCTAAAACAGTAGAAATGTACATACGTATTATTTGCGATCGACTAAAATCATTGAAAATGAAAAGATATTCTCAAGTGGCTTCTATTCCTTACAATTAATTTAGACAATTTTTAGTTTAAAGACTCTTTTAGTTTAAATTGTAAACGAACGAAAATACTTTTGTGTGATAATGTACCGGTGAAAATGTTCAAACTGTGCTTTTCTAACGAAAAATACGTCGCATTTGCGTGGAGCGACGCGACGCGACGCAACGGTTTGCGCGAATTGTGTGCGATCGCTTGAACTCGACCGGTACCTATTTATTCTATCACGCAAATGTTTTACAAATACCTCCAAACAAGATAAAAAGAGAATCTCTTTGAAATATTTTCAAAGAGGATTACTTCACCGGGGCCCCTGAATTCATATTCTGAAACAAAATGAGTATGCTTATGCGTCACTTATACCTTCTTAAGGTTACCCACAATAATAATTTTCCGAATAATATCTTAATGATAAACAAAAAAAAAAAGAACGAAGTAGAAACTGGTAGGGAACCATTTCGCACAGGTAAAATGATCTTTTTTTCCGCGTATGGATTGATCATTAGAACCGGTAAAAAAAAAACTAATAATTTCTACAAGAAATTATTATGCTTCGAACATTGTTCACTGTATTTTATTGATGTGGTTTCGGTGGAAAAATATAGGCAATAGTTGTTTGAATGTTTTGATTGAAATTTGGAGCGACGTCGAAGGGACGCTCTTTTCCTTTCATCTTCCGACGGCGAAGTGTCAGGGTCTATTTTGACCCAGACTATCCAAATCATCGTTCAGTTACTCGGTTTCTACCGTTTCTGTTGATTATACGAGTAACTGCTGCGTTAGGAACAATAAAAAGATTAACCTAGGCATGTACAAGAAGTGCCCATAAAAATATGTTTTAAAAGATTGATAAGTGATTACATAGTTATAAATAGACTGTGGATTCTATGCATTTATGACAAAAATGAATGGATGAAAATTAAAACACAGAAAGGGTTAAATGAATTTAGGAATATCGACGTATTACTTTCATCTTGTTGAGATTACTGAGGAAAGAATGACAGTTTCTTTTTTTTTTGCTTCCTGTTTCTTATAATCGATGCAGACAAGTTCTATTTTGCATAGAGATCCGCAGTCTACTTATAAAAATAGTGAACCGTTCTATGGTTGATCTGTTAGCCATATTTATAGAAATTCAAAAAAGTGGACATCGATGCATGGAAGTACCGTTGTTCGCATTAATATTCGAACGCCCGTTAAAACAGAATAATTGTTTAAAAATTGGACGAAACAATCTTAATTTTTTTTTTTTTTAGAAATTAGAAACATTGGTTTACTAAATGACGTGCAAAAAAGCTTTCGAAAAAATTGCAAATGGTAGGAACTGCATGGAAAAATAAGAAAGCAATTTTGTGAAACTTTTTTGTTTGTGAAACGTTTTGTAGATATAATACGCTAGTTGTACGTATGCTGAATATGTCATTGAAATTAGTTTAACAACTACAAGCGGTTGAGGAGCGGGGAAAATTTTTATTCTTTTTTTTTCATGTAATTCCTACTACTTACTTTTTCCATCTCTGTAATGTTTGAATTCGCGAGGAAGCCGAAGCCGAAATGTTTCTGCGATTTTTCGATTTGCGAAAAACGTGATTCACCGAGAATTAAACAGGACTCCGCGCGGCTGCTGAACGTTTCATGCACCGATGTCGGATGCCTCGCGAACTTTTTACAAAGAGCAAGACCAACTTTTACAGCCGATGATAATGGTTTTACGATGTGCTTTGAGTGAATTATTCCCTCCCTGTTAAACGCTTCGCCTTTTTTTTCTGCTTCTCGAATGACCTTCTTCGGACGCGTTCCGTCGTTACGCAAACCATCGAATTCAACGTTGTGAGAAGGAATTAATTTGAGACATCAGAGAACCGGGCATCATCATTTTCCATCGGTAAAACAAACAATTTTCAAGAAATATAGGGTAAGGGACTATATTATTGTGCCCACATTTATTATACTTATTTTCAAAGCATAATGAATATTACAAAAGAGAGATCAAATTATTTTTCGTTGAAATCGGTTAATGTACATGTTATTTATATGTATATTTCTAATGTATATGTTTTGTAATATTGATTATTCTTTGAAAGTGAGCATAATTAGCACAGTAATTCATCCACATAACTGTGTAAGAGTGTGCCAGGTTTCTTCGGTGCTTTTTACGCATCCGTGATGTAAGGATGAAACCGCAAAAGACAGTGGAAAAGACATTTGTCTTATTGTTTTCGTTTTCTTTTTGGAAAAGGTACTGTGGTTTTATCATCATTGATGTAAACGTATACTTTGATATGGTAAAAACTATGAACACGAAGTGCATGTAAACTTCGTAATTGTCGTTAATCGAATCCTTGAAACTAAATGGAAAGTCATAAAGATATAAAAGAATGAGACGAACAAGCAGAGAAAATTAAACGGATTACACGCCGTTGCGTATTGCAATATTTCAAAATAAGCCAATCTGTAGAACACCAACAAGTTCAGAATGTAAAGATTTTTCATAACTTCGATGCAATGTTAGTTTCGAAAACTCTTGAACAAATTCGACATTGTTTTTCTCCGACGTGCGACGGAGGTATTGAGAAACACAAGAACCAAGCAGGGATAAGTAGTATATGTATTTCCATTTGTTATACATGTTACGTAAGGAGAGCTCTGAATGTAATTAAAGAAAGCTGTAGATACTTTTCATTTCGGTAAAATATCTTGAAATTCTTCAATATCTACAGAATCTTCAATATTCATAGAAAATGTTCGATATCTTCTAATATGTGTATAATTTCTTAACCCTTGGCACTCGAGTGGTGATTCTGAATATTTTTTCTATCGAATTAATTCAATTTTACTTATTTCGTGTGAACCGTGGTATCGTGCTAAAGCTCTAACAAATGTCTCTATCCCATAGGATAATGAAAAAGCCATCGATATAAATGTTGCACGGATGAAGTTAAAATAAATAATTGATTAATTAATTAATGAATCAACAATTTAGCTGAACGGCATTGGGACAAGTGAGACCCTACGAGGCAAGTGGTTAATTACAGAACCTGTTGTCCTCCGCAAGGACACGTTCGCGAAAAAGTATAGAAAAGAAGTTGGGATTCTCGTAGTCTCGTAGGCGTAGCGTCGCGTCGCGTCGCGTCGCGTCGCGTCTCGTCTCGTCTCGTCGGTATGTAGAAGAGTAGAAGAGTTGGAGTACGCAGCCGTAGCCAGGGCCGTGGGTACCCAATGTCTGATATCGGATAGGCCCCGAGCGACGGCACGTTGATTGAAGCCTTCGCAACTCGGAACTCGTACCGAACTTTAAATACATGCATCCCCCTTCGCCCGTACAGATATTCTCACTCGGTCAGGTAATACCTCTCTTCTCGCAATCAGTTCTTCAGCTCACCTCTTGGCTTTTCATCGGACCGGCTTGCGCGGCACCGGATCGGGACGCGCGAGCGCGCGTTCGGTTCCGTTGACCCGATTGTTTGCGGAATTCATCATTTATCATACAGTTACGAACGGCATCCGATACCAACCGAACCGAACCGAACCGAACCGATGCGATGATTCACTCTTTTCAGGACATGTGAAAAACTTCTAATGAGCGGTTTGCGAAAGCGGCTTTAAACATTTGTTGGATACTCGCCGCTAGAAACCCACCTACATTCTTCTAGATATATTTGATTCAGCAAAAGCTCGATTCCGAAGGCTTTAGCAGTCGTGAATTATTTAACAGATATCTTTTTTGAACCTATTGTTGCTTAATGCTCGCTATTATTCAACATTTTAATTGTCTTTTTGCATTTGTATTTGAAGGAGCAATTTGTATGTATTTCATCTGTTTTTATAATCTTCTAATTTATTGTATATATCTTTTTCAATAGAGTATACGGAAGGTCATATTGATATTTTTTAGGTAAACCTCTGGACTTTGTAAGAAGATAATTTTCTTATCATTGCATGTACATACATCATAAATAAAACCAACAGCGTTATGAATTAACATTAAATTATTACTGTTCGTAATTATAATTCACAATATACAATAACGTGAATCTGAAAAAAAGAATGTATTTACGTAAAGCATCAAACAAAAGTAACATTTTGAAAGTAGTTGTTCGTTGTGTCTCATTCGAGTAATTAACCCTTAGCACTCGAATGGTGACTGTAAGACGCCACTAAAAATTGCTGTATCATTGTGGAAAATATTTTTTACATTACTAAATTTGTTGGTATTTAATAAATTACTAAACATTTCCGAACTCTACGAGTAAATTGCACCATTTTACCGTATGTACAGTATGAACAAAATCTATATACGATAGAAGGGAAATATTCTAGGTCGGAAGAAACGTTACGTTTCATTTTACAGCTAAAATGGCTTCGAGTGCAAGTGGTTAAAGCTATAGTCATTGCAGTTTTTCGACAGTCGGTATAATGAAATAACATGATTACGCAAAGTGTTGTAAAAATAATGAGACACCTAGCTGCTGAAATTTCACCTACTCGATTGGACTATAGTTGAAAAACTAATTCCTAGATAATCGGTCTCCAATAAATAGCATTACTCCGAGAAGCACCGCCCGAAGGGTAAAGTTTAATCATGCAAGTTGCGTCGAGCGAATTCAAATCGGGGAAGCCCCTATCGCGTCATATCGGCACGATCATGGATATTAGCGTGATCGCCCACAATCAATTACCCGTTATCAATAATTCATGCTGAACATTATTTTCTCAATGATTCGCAGCACTGCAACCCTCTTTTATTTTTGCTGCAGGGTGGTCTTGTGCCCTTTGATGAGATAGAAACTTTTCGAAACATGTAAACGAACGGTGTCGGAATACCCACACAGTCGGTTACATAACTATCCATTTTGTAATAATTTGTTCTTCGTTTCAACGCATACCTGACTTTATCGACGAAAATTTGTCGAGAAAGAAACTTATGAACGTTAGACATACAGATTTGTATGTTTTGATCGAAGAACTACATGCTACATGATCGTTATATTTTTTCCTAATTTTATTTGTAAACATGCGCTATTCTTCAAATCCATAAAATCGAATTTCAATCGTATCGAAATGGCATGCTCTGACATTACCCAATCAGTTTTCCTGTCAAATATTTTTATACATATATTGGTTCATTATACGTATTATCATCTATTCGGTGTAACGAACCGTCGTCAAATGTCGTCATGCATTCTCAAACCATGACGAAACCTCCTTGTGTTTGAGAATTTGTTTCGTATGCGTTCCGTATGCGTTCCGTATGCTTCTCCGCGTTCCCAATCAGAAATTGTCTAATTTTGACATTTTTTCACGAATGCTAAACGTATTTTAATATTCGTTTTCTGCCTATTTCCGGCAGGTTTTAAATTACTTCTTTTTCATAACCTTTTTTATTACGTCCAGCTATTTACCATTGCATCTACATCTCGTATGAACATTTATGATTTTATATTTATGTTGTTGCCATTTTTGTTTTGCCCTTTTTTCTGCTTAAATACACTTTAAATACTATAACGCAGAAGTTTTTGTTCGCCAGCAAACGTTTTATGGAACATAACGCGTGCTCGCATTGATATTTTCTTGTAATCAAGTTGCATAGTAGATTGGAAAGCACATATCGTAGCAATTTACCGCAATGTTAATTCGTTGTTTAAAAGAGATATGTGATTCTTGTAACAATATCACGAGATATTAATATCTCTTTTCTGCATTTGTAATTTAAACGCTAGTAAATGCAACACATTGCAAAACCTATAATATTGACAATAAATTATACAGCATAAATTAATACTATCGAAAATTGTTGAAGCCATCATGTCCTAGCATGAAACAATTTGGAGGCTTCGAAGAAGGTATTGCATCGCACAAGATATTTAATAATACATTCGATATATCTGTTCGTATAATCATATATTCGACAATATTTGTTCGTCACCGATTTAATTAAAACTGAATATTTTCGTTTTTTCATAAATTACCGAAGGGGCAAATTAGACGCTGTCTCGAAGAAGGGTTTGACCATCCGACGTATTCAGAACAGTTTTACGAACATGAAAATTGTCACTAAAAAATTAAAGAAGATACCACACATGTGTTGTAACTAGGCTGTGCGGATCCGTATGCAAAATAAATAAACAAGAGTTAAATAAAAATGCATTTCATTGTTTAATAGTCTTTCTTTTCTTTTTTCTCCCACCGAAAACAGGGTAATAATGTTCTTAGTTAGATTGTTAAAATCTTGTATCGTTTTATATCTGACCCAGCCGATTTCTGCATAAACGCATAAACATCCGGAGCCTAGTTATATAACCAAGTCTAGCTGTGTATAACCAATTAGGCCTCTTCAACCAGATTTTTTGGTCGTTGCACGATCCATAGGTATTCTAGGGTATGGCTGGGAGATCTCGGCGTAGCGTAGAGGTGAAATGGATCGCCAGTTACGAATTAATTAATTCGTTTGTTCGCGCGT